>CM053775.1:1669901-1691025 GCA_028658325.1 Potorous gilbertii
AAACCTCCAGAGTCCCTTGTAGTTTGATATCTCCTGTCCTATAAGCAAACACCTTGAACCAAGGTCAGTTTGAGGCACCAATGGGCACTTGGAGAAGGCTGATTGGAACCCACTGAGAGGTCACTTACATAGAGTTGGCAGTGGAACCCTAGGAGCTGATGGAATTACCAGGGAAGACTTCCTACCCTCAAGGAATTTAACAATCTAATGGGGGGAGACAACATATATACATACATTTGCGATATATGCAAACAAGCAATATAGAGGGAAGGCACTGGAACTGAGGGGATTTGAAAAGTTTCCTGTAAAAGATGGAATTTTAGCTGGGAATTAAAGGAAGCCAGAGAAGTCAGTAGGTGAAGTTAAGGGAGAGCATCCCAGGCATGGGAGATAGTCAGAGAAAATGCCCAGAGCCAAGAGATGGAAAGTGCTGTGGGACAAGAAAGAGGCTGGTGTCACAGGATGGTGACTAAGGTGTGAGAAGACTGGAAAGGTAGGAGGGGGCTAGGTTGCCTCAGTTTCTCTTAATTTCAATTGCTACAGATGTCTCAAAGGCAGTTGGCAACATGAAAATGAAGATCAGCAGAGAGGTTGGGGCAGGATAGGTAGATTTAAGAACCATTAGCATAGAAATGGTGATGAATCCATGGGAGCTGATGAGATCACCAAGTGCAGTATAGAAGGAGGAAAGAACAGGGCCCAGGACAGCATCCTGAAGGATACCTGTGGTTTGAGGGCATGATGTGGAGGAGGATCCAGCCAAAGAGACAGAGAAGGAGTGGTAGGAGGTACGAGGTAGGAGGAAAAGGTAGGAGGAAAACTGGGAAAAAGTGGTATCCTGAAAATCTAGAGAGAAGAGAATATCAAGGGGGACACATTGGATCAACAGTGTCAAAGGCCACAAAGAGATCAAGGAAAATGAGGACCTTGAACAATGAGAAGAGGTCACTGGTAACTTCAGAGAGAGCCATTTCAGTGAAATGAGGAGGTTAGAAACAGGAGTGTAAGGGGTTGAGAAGACAATGAGAGGAAGAGAAAATGGAGGCACCTACTGTAGACAGTCTGTTCAAGGATTTTAGCAACAAAGTGCAGAAGATATACATGATAATAGTCAGTAAGGAGGGAAGGATCAAGTGAGGGTTTTTTGAGGACAGAGGAGACATGGATATGTTGTAGGCAGAGAGAAAAGGAGCCAGTAGACAGGGAGAGGTTGAAGATAAGTGACAGAATGGGGATGACAGAGAGGAGATAAGATGGAATGGGATTGTTAGCATAGGTGAAGGGGTTAGTCTTGGTAAGGAGTGAGGTCTCTTCATCATGTGAAACAGGGGTGAAGAAGGAGAGAGGGGCAGAAGGCAGAGGCATGATGGGAGATGAGGAAGATGGGAGAAGAGGGAGCTCAGGGCAAATGACCTCCATTTTTTTTCTGCTCCAAATCAGATAAATGACTTACATATACAAGGTTACATCATAAACAGATCAGAAGAGCAAGGAAGAAATTTCCTTTTGGATCTATGGATAAAGGAAGAGTTCATGATCAAGCAAGGGACATTTACAGGAGGAGAACAGACAATTTTGATTACCTAAAATTTAAAACTTTTGCACAAACCAAACTAGTGCAGCTAAAATTAGAAGACAGGAAGGTAACTGGGGAAAATTTTTTGCAACAAGTTTCTCAGTTGGAAAGTTTCATTGCCAAACCATATGAGAAACTTATTCAAATATATAATAAGAGCCATTCCTCAATAGATAAAGAAAGAATATGAACAAACAGTTTTCACAGGAAGATACTCAACTTATCAATAGCATGTGAGAAAGGCTCTAAATTACTAATAATTAGACATATTCAAATTAAAGGAACTCTGAAGTTCCACCTCACAGGTATCCGATGACAAAAGTGGAAAATGACAAATGTTGGAAGAGCTGTGGGGAAAATGATCACATGAATGCCCTATTGGTAGAGCTATGAATCATTTAAGAAATCAGTTTGGAAATATGTCCAAAAAGTCTCTTAAACTGAATATCCTTTGAACTATAGATACTACCCCAAAGAGGTAAAATAAGAAAAGTATCTCTACGTGCAAAAATATTCACAGAAGCTCTTTTAGTACTAGCAAAGAACTAGAAACTGAATGGATACCCATCTTGGGAAAGGCTGGATAAATCATCATATATAAATGTAATAGAATAGCTATTATCCCTTAAGAAATGATACAAAGGGATGGTCTCAGAGGTTCTTAGAAGACTTGTTTGAACGGACACAGAGAGAAGTGAGCAGAACTACGAGAGTGTTTTATTCAAGGACAACACTATAATATAAAATCAAACAACTTTGAATGATTGAAGAACTCCGACCAATGAAGTAGCCAAGGAATATTCTAGAGGGCTGATGATGAAACGTGTCACCCATTTCTTGACAGGAAGGTGATGGATTCAGGGTGATGAATGAGACACATATTTTTGGATGTGACCAGTGGAGGAATTTGTTCAGTTTGATGAGGCACAGTGGTTGGGACAGTCTGCTTTCTCTTTTTTTGCCCTCAACATAGCAGGGATGGGTGGGAAGGAAAGACAATAAATGCTTGTAAAAATAATACATGCAACCAAGGAAAAATGAAATAAAAGGGAAGAATGAATTTGGGAATGAAGAGAAGGAAACTGAATGGTGGCTTGGGAGAGTGGCAGTTGTGAGGGAAAGGTGCTTTGTTTTTGTTTGGAGCATTGTTTGTAGAGAGTAGTTCAGGAAGGAACTGGCAGAGAGAGAGAGGGAGAGAGAGAGAGAGAGAGAGAGAGAGAGAGAGAGAGAGAGAGAGAGAGAGAGAGAGAGAGAGAGAGAGAAGGTGAAAGAAAGAGATAAAGGCAGTCTCTGAGCCTTAGGGGGGAGAAACTGAGATCAAGGGGGTTGGATAGAGGAGAATGAAGAAAGGATGGATGGAGGTTACTAAGGGAACTCACACTGAACACCTTCCTTTCCCCCAGGAAAGCAGAATGGGGAGTCACCTGCTGAGAGCCAGGGGCTTTAGGAGGCTGAGGAAAATGGCAAAAAACTGAGAAATGCTGCCGCTGGAAGAAGGGCCCAGCAGCAGGGCACGAGTCTGAAGTTAACTCAGTTGACATAGTTTCAAGACTTCCTTCAGAAACACTTAGGAGTCCAGGACA
The DNA here is from genome assembly GCA_028658325.1 of Potorous gilbertii. Lineage (NCBI taxonomy): Eukaryota > Metazoa > Chordata > Mammalia > Diprotodontia > Potoroidae > Potorous > Potorous gilbertii. The sequence goes on from CM053775.1 coordinate 1,673,061, forward strand.
AGGATGCAGTTTGATAAGGCAGCTACATTGGAAAGAGGGATTTCAGGGATAGAGGCAAATACAAGGAACTCAACTCAACAAACATTTATTGAGTGTGTTGGGTACTGGGGTATTAGAAAGTTAAAGCCAAAATAGTTCCTGGCCTCAAGGAGCTTCCTTTCTACAGGGGACAACAACATGTGTGCAGATCAACCAATACAAGGACATTTCAGGATGGACAAAGCTGTAACAACTGGAGGGACCAGGAAAGGCCTTGCTTAGAAGGGTGGCAGCTGAATTGAATCTCAAAGGAAGGAGCAGGAATTCTAAGAGGAAACAGTGTCCCAGATATGGGACATAGCCTCAGCAAAGGCAGGGAGGAAGGAGATGAAATGTCAAGTTCAGGGAAAAGGTTCAGCTTGGCTAGAATATGGAGTGGGCAAAAGGAAGTAGTATCAAATTAGGCTGCTAAAGGGAGAATAAGGAGCCTGTAGTTTCTCTGAGAGGCCACTTCAGAGAGCTTTTTTAAGTATGAGAGGGACGTAATCAGATTTGTGTTTTAGGAATATTAATTTGGTAGTAGTATGAAGGATGGATTAGAAAAGGGAAAGATTGATAGTGGAGGAAAAGAGAGAGAAGAAACAAGAGTTTTGTAGTCTGGGGGTGGACTTGCCTCTCAATATAGTGTCGTTTGTCAAAGATCGGCAGTGCAATGGAAAGCTCCCTGGAGCCGAAGCCAAAGGACCTGAGTTCAAATTCTGGCTCTGTTGCTTATAAGCTGTGAGAACCTGGGCAAGCCATTTTTCCTCTCTGTCTCAGTCTGTAAAATAAGGAGGTTCCACCAAATGTCCTTGAAGGTCTCACCAGATGACCTCAGAGGTCTCTTCCAACTCTAAATCCAGAATTCCTTGAATTCATAGCCTATGGAAGAGAAACCTACAATTTGCTTTGGAAATATTTCCATAAAGAAAAAAAAACACAACAGATTAAAAAGTCTGAATACTCAAGGCATTGCTACCCTTCTGGCTATTGGAAAATTATCACCACCCAGAATTACTAAGGAGCCTAATAGTTTGTAGATGGTCAGGAGTTTACCATCTTTTGGGTCTTCTAGCTCTACAGGAATCTAGCAAGTCAAGGCTATTTTCCTACTACAGAGACAGAGCTAAACAATTCACAAAGGAAGAACTGCAGTGTCTTCACAACCACATGAAAGAATGCTATAATTCACTAATAATTAGAAAAATGCAAATCAAAGTGGATGGGTATGCACATGTTGGTGGGGCAGTGCGATAGTACGGTTACTTGGGAAAGTAATTTGGAATTATACTAATTGAATAACTACGATATCCATTGCCCTTTGAACCAGAGATTCCATTACTGGGCTTATACTCCAAGAAAGCCATCGATAAGAAAATCCCCATATGTAGCAAAATAGTTCTAGGAGCATTTTTTTTTATGATAGCAAAGAACTGGAATTAAAGTAGTTGACCATCAACGGGGGAACGGTTAAACAAACTGTAGTCCATGAATGGAATGGAATAGGACTGTATTGTAAGAAATGGTGTGTGTGATGAATACAGGAGAAGCATGGAAAGAGCTCCATGTACCAATCCAGAGCCAAGAAAACAACAAAGACAGCAACTGCAGCCATGGAAATGGAAAGACAACAATACACCAAAAAATCCAAAGTGAATGTAGCAAAATGGTGGACTCAAATGAAGAGATATGAGAAACCCTCACCAGGACAACATCCAGATGTGGACATAAAGGAAGCAGCTGGAGCATCTGACCCTACTACTCTCTGCTTGGAAAATGAAGCTACTGAAGATAAAATGAGGGAGGACGATGCAAAGTCCAAAGCAGAAGCAAACCCAGGCTGATAAGTGCTTCAGCCAGGGCTTGGGGCTCAAGGAGCAGAAAGGTGTGGCTGCAGCTGGATGTGACCTTCCTTCTATAGGGGGCCTGGGACTCCCAAGCCCAGAAAAGAATGAGCCAGTGAGTATATGTAATGAGTATATGTAAGGTTCCACCACCCAGGCCTCTAGTCTGAGGCTTAGCTAGGTGGCTTGAGTTGTGGGGAGAGAAGAGGTTGTGGCCACTGGGGATACAAAAGGTCCTACCTTTGTCTTCCAAGCTGAGGGCTGGGATCAGGCAAGCTCTCAAAGTGCTAACTCTGGCCTACTGACCAGATTTTGATTGTCTGAGAGGGCAAACCAGATGACCATGGGGTCTAAGGCTGGGCTAGAAAGGGAGGGAAATTCAGGTTAGGGAGCCTAGGTGTGAAGGCAATCTTTAAGAGAGGGAAGAAACTGGGGCAAGCCAAGGACAGAGGACAAAGGCAAGAGAGAAACACCTGACTGCTGGGCATCGCTGCAGATGTCACTCTATTAGGTCAGGCGGCACAAAGGACCAAGCTCTCCACTGTGGGCCATTTGCTCATTTTGCATACGCCTCCAGGAGTTTAAGTGTCAAGGCCAGGAGGAGGAAGTGTAGGCTGGGGAAGATTAAGCCCTGGTGCTATAGAAGGAAGTGTACCTCGGTCTTTTGCAACCCACCTACTGAGGCACCAGAGGCAGTGTATGTTGGGAGTCTGAGTAGCTGGAGGTGCTGGTGGTGAGATGCTCAGTTTGGCCTCCTCCTATTTGGCTAGCTACATGACCCAGCCCTGCTGTCTTTCAGAACCACTTTCAGAACGCTTCCTCTCAAGTTCTAGGTCTTTGCTTCATTGTGGGTCCCTCATATTTTCAATGCATGTCACAGTGGATTTACAAAGCACTTTCAATATATTTACCAAGTGCACTGAATTTAGAACCTGGAAATCCTGAGATGAAATTTTGACTTGGGCACTCTTTATGTGGTAGGCAGGGACCCCAGGAGCCCAGCTAGAGCGCCACTGGGGACCGGTGCAAGAATGACAGTATCAGGAGGAGACCTTGAAGGCTGAGAACTGGAACTTGGAGGGCCGGACACTGGAAGAGCAATACGAAGTTGGGGTCAAAGAGAAAACGTGGGTTTTCTCTTTGTGCAGGTGCAGCAGAGGGGCCTCAGCCAGGCAGGTGTCTGAGTGCAGCAAATGTCATTACCTGTGGAGAGCTGGCAGTGGAGATTCTTCCAGGGAGCTCCTTGAGGCTCAAAAAGTCAGTGGCAGCAGGAGACTGCTGACTGTGGCCATACGGAGGGGCTACAAGGGGCAGCTGGAGGAGGCCAACCAGGCCCAGAGCAGGCTGAAGGCCCAGCACAGGCTGAATCAGCAGAGCTTCAGGCACAAGTAGAATTACAGAGGGCATAGTGGGAATGAGGACAAAGTGGAGGATTCCTCAGTGCTGAAGAAGAAGTTGGAGGAGCCCCTGGAGAAGCTGCACAAGGCACACTCGAAACCGCAGAGAAAATGGGAGTACATCATTTAATTGCAGCCACAGGCCAACAGCAGTGTGAGGCCCCCTGAGGAGCTACAGAGGAACCCTCAGAAGGAGGCCAACATGCGAGTGAGCCATGGAGGAGTGCATAGAGAAGGCTTGAACAGTCATCCAGACTCTGGAACCCAAGCAGTGGTCACCAGGGCCTCCTCCCCTGGAGATTCAAGCCCTGAGAAGCCAACTCTAGAAGGACCTAAGCATCTGATTCCTTGAGACTGACTTTGAGAAGAGCCAGAGTCAGTGGGAGCAGGAGGAAAAGCTGGTACAACATGGGTATGGCCCAGCCTATATCCAATCCTTCCTGGCCACCAACACATTCACACTGGGGACCCTTGGCTGGTGCCCAGGCTGGCCCTACCCAATCTAGAGAGCGCTGGACTTTGGTCTTACCTAGATGCATATGAATGCATATGTGTGTATATGTGTAATATGTATGTGCTGTATGTATATGTATATATATGTATGTATGAATGTATGTGTGTATAGGAGGTAAACTGTTGTCTTCTTGGGGGAGGGGAACAGGAAGGGGAAGAACAAAAGGCAAAAGCTGGACAGCAGCATGTGTTTTATAGGCTTTCTTGAAATGGAAATGTATTGTTTTCTATTGAATCCCGTCATGTTCTGCTGTGTCCATGGTGATGTTTTTATTTCTTTTCTTATTTTGTGTTTCAGTTTGTATCTCTTTTTCTTCTTATTTTGTATTTAAGTTTAAAATTTTCAAATTGACCTCTGGACCCTCACTCCTCCATTCTTCTGGGCTCTTTCTTCCCTTCTCTGTGCAGATACCACTCGGGCTTAGTTGTCCTTATTTATAGCCCATGCCCAACTCCAGGGTCAGGGAACTCTACCCTTGACCTCTGACCTCAACCCTTTTTCTTAACCCAGGTTTTGGTTTTTCAGATGTTTTCCTAAGAGTCTCTCCCCATTTTTAACCTCTGGTTCTCAGGGTAGAGAGGAGTTGGATTTCTACGCTCCCAGTACTGCCAGGCTAAGGTCCTACCTTTTCTTTTAAAAATGTGATTCGGGAAGGGGATAAATCTTCTAAGTCTGAGATGAAGAATTAAAGAAAGCATTCAATCCTGAATCAAAAAAAAATCACCCTTCTAGTGCCCCCCGTTTTTCCGTCCGTGAAATGACAGGGTTGGGTTTGATGAGTTCTAACACATGGTCTTTTTTGTGACCACAGTCCCCATGCTAGGGATTGTACGTACAACCCTCAAAATCCCCATTTGACAGCAAAGGAAACAGTATCAAAATGGGAAGTAGCTTGGCTAAGGTCACTCAGCTGGGAAACAGCAAAGCTGACCCTTGGACCAGGTGGTCCAACTGAGCCCAACCCTCGTGCTCCCACCACAGTACCAGTCACGGCACCAGGTCATGCTTCTCCCCCCAACTTCCCCTTCTCTCTGGATAGTAAGAGCATTATCTGGGCAAATCACTTCATGCTTCTGTGGCACAGAGAATGAATCCTCTGAAGCCTTCTCTACTGAATCTTGGCTTGCAATTTTCCTCAGTAGAGGGAAGTCCTACACTGGAATATCACCTCACACTTGAGGAAGTCTTGCAGGAGGGCTGTGAAGGCTCTGGGCTGTCTTCCCAGAGTCCCTCACTTCTCTTGACTTTTTGAGGTCCTCTGATTTCCATTCTCAGGCTCTTACCACTCTCCCACAGTGGCCTCTTCCCAAGATCCCCAAAAGAAAATCTCCAAAGGTAAGAGTAGCCACTGGCCACTTTGGTGTTTTTCCTGGTCTTGGCCCAGTTGGTCTCTGCCCCAGGGTCTGGGGAAATCAGAGTCAGCTCTATCTTCTTCTCTCAAGGCAGCTTGGCTTTAATATTCTTTCTGTTTCCCACACAAGATCAAGAGGCAGGTGCAGTGAGGATGAGAATGGCAGACAGCTCCCCATCTTTAACCACCCTCCTGCTGGGCACAGGGAAGGGGGGCAGCAGGGGCCTGCTTTGCCCCATCTTCTGCCTGGCCTGGTCCCTCTGGGATGAACAGGAGACTCTGATCAGAGAACTAGGAGCTTGACTCAAGTAAAGCAGAATGGGAGGGGGCATCCTATGGGAACAAGGGCGTATCCCATTATAAGTAGACTGGCAAGAGGAGACTCCAAGGGGAATCCAGGGTCCTGCTCCCGCTCCTTTCTGTCATTCCCTGTCAACCTATATCACAGGGATAAGAAAATTCAGCCCTGGATCAAGTTGGAGGGTAAGCCCTCATTGCTCTCACTTTAAAACCCAAGCAGAAAGGCTCTGCCTTTAGCAGAGCTTAGGGCCAGGCATCCCTGCCTTCGGATACAAACAGGTAGAGATGGTGGTAGTGGAGGGGAAAGGCAGGCGTGAAGAAGGCTATTGGGCTGCCCAAGTTTTGGTGCTTGCTACCCTGGACCAGCCATGCAAGATCTCACTAGCATCTACTTAGCAAGAACATGGACATTGAACTGCACATATGTCTGCCTTTCAGAACCATCTCCTAAAAAAACCCTTCCTTTCCTCTCTCCCCACTCACTTCTCAGTTTGCAATTTGGCTTCCAACCTTAGCACTCAAGTAAAACTCCTCTCTCCAAGGATGGCACGGGCTATGGAAGATCTCTTCACTGCTCAATCCAATGGCCTGTCTTCAGCACTCATTCTTCTTGACTGCTAGCGACCATTTCCGTGACCTGACCTACCCCCTTCCTCCCTCTTACATGATATTTTCTCCTCTGCCAGTTGTTGTGACATTGCTGTATTCTGGTTCTTTTCCTATTTCTTGGGCTCCTTTTCTGGATCACCATTCACATCCTGCTCCTTAATCATGAGTGTCCTCCAACGATCCATTCTGGGGTCTCTGCTTTCCTTTTTAACGTCTCTTGGTGATCTCATCCTCTCCCATGGAGAGGTTCAATTTTCAACTGTCTCTGCAAGATTACCCTCCAGCCCTCATCTCTCTCAAGTGCACCAAGTGCATCACCAAGAGTGTCTTAGATATTTCCATCTGGATCTCTTAAAGTCGACATGTCCAAAAAAGAACTCATCATCCCCCTTAAACCTACCTCTCCTCTGAACTTCTTTATCTGCTGAGAATAGCACCATCATTCCACTCCCCATGTTCCCAGTCTTGGGGTCATCCAGGACTTTCCCTCACCCTCATTCACTACGTGCTCCCTCTACCTCCATATACGCTTAGAGGCTGTCTGAGTGATTCTACTTCCAACATCTCTCCATCTGTCCCCATCTATCCAGCATATAGAAGGCCAACCCTGCCCTTAGGGATCCCAGCCTCCCCCAAGTGACAAGCTATGCCTGCATCCTCTTCCAGTATGGTTCTTGAGAATAACCCATCACCTCTGTAAGTCACTGGGGAGGACTACATGCCAACTCACCTTCCTGGAGCATTTGCTTTTCATCAGCCCAGCAAGATTGGTAGAGTCGGCCTGATTCTGTCCCTTTGAGGATGTGGAAGCTCAGAGAGGCTCAGGGACATAGATAAGATGCCAGGATTTGGACTTTTAGCTCCAGGCGGGAGAGGGGGAAGTGGGGTCCTGTTCCTTCCTTACTTTCTGGAGATTAGTCACTTTTTCTCAACCTTTTTAGCACCAGCAATAAAATGAAAAAGCAGAGAGAAGAGATGTATGACCTTCAAGGTCCAGTTGAGATCAGAGCTGCCCCATGATAGTCAGGAGTGGTCCCATCAGAGGCATGAGTCAACCCAGCAAGATCTCCGAAGCCAATCCCCTCATTTTGCAGATCAATGAATCACCAACATTCATTATTGACTGGACAGAACAGTGGGTTTAGCTAGGGTCTAATTCTTGCCCTTAGGGGGCTTATAGTCCAGTAGGGGGCTAACACATGACCACAATAAAAATGCACACTACTATATGCTAAGTACATTTGTTCAGTTGCTTCAGTCCTGTCCAACTCTTTGTGACCCCATCTGGGGTCTTCTTGGCAAAGATACCAGAGTGGTTTGCCATTTCCTTCTCCAGCTCATTTGACAGATGAGGAAGCTGAGACAAACAGGGTCAAGTGACTTGCCCAGGCTCACATAGCTAGGAAATGTCAGAGGCTGGATTTGGATTCGGGAAGATGGGTCTTTCTGCCTCCAGGCCTGGCACTCTATCCACTATGCCACCTAACTGCCCTGGTAAGTACATTAGAAAGGTACAAAACATGGGGCTGTGTGAGGTCTGGGGAACAAAGCTCTTTTTGCTTGAGATAGTTGGGGAAGGTATCATTTGATTTGGGCCTGTGATAGGGAGGGGTTTGACAAGAGCAGATAGGGAAGGCATTACAGGGGCATGGAACACCAACAAGCAAAGACATGAAGGTGTGAAAATGTATTGGATCTTTCAATGGTGTCATTTGACTGGATTGAATTGTTTGTGGAGGGTAGGATGATGCTGGATTGTGCAGGGCCTAGAATGCCGGGGAGAGTTTGGACTTCACTTGGGAGACAGTGGAAAGCCACTGAACATTTTGGAGCCAAGGAACATGGCTAGCTAGGAAGATTATTCTGATTAGCTAGATTATTCAGGAGGAACAGAATAGAGGAATGGAGGTGGTAGAATGAGGATAGAAAGGTAAAGAAACTCTTGCCATTGGACCAGTGTGTGGCAAGGAACTAGGAAGGTGACAGATGGGAATGGAATGGAGGAGATGGATATCAGAGATACTGGGGACAAAGATAATATTAAAGGTTCCAATTAAAGGTTCTGAAGCCTGGGTGAAATCTGGACAGATACAGGATAGGAAGGAATGAGGAGGGGCTTGCTTTGGGACATACTGAGTTTGAGGTGCAAGGGGAGATGTTCTGTAGGCAGTTGGACATGAGGGTCTGGAGCTCAAAAGAGAAGGGAAGGCAGGAGATTTCCAGAGAATTGCAGAGGTAGCTGCTGAAGTCATGAGAGTGAATGAGATGACCAGAGGAAAGCATGTAAAGACAGAAGGAGAAGATCAAGGAAAACTTAGGTGGTGCAGTGCCTGGCCTGGAGACTGGGAAGTCAGAATTCAAATCCAGCCTCAGACATTGACTAGCTGTGTGATCCTGGGCAAGTCACTTCACCTCTACTGCAGCTTCTTCAACTGTAAAATGAAGACAATCGGAACATCCACTTCCCAGGATTAAATGAGGTAAAATTTGTAAAGCACCTGGTGCTTTACAATACAATACAAGCATAAATGCTTGTTTCCTTGATTCTGCAGATGGGCTTCTGGGGAAACACTCATTTAAAGATCGGGAGGAGGAAGTGGAACCAGTGAAGGGAAGGAATCATCATAGAGCTAGGCAGGAAGAAGGAACCAGGAGACTGTAAGGTTTCAAAACAAACAAGGGGAATGAAACCAATAAGAATATAATCGACAATGCTAATGGCTGCCATCAGGATGAGGGCTGGCACAAGGACTTCAGGCATGGGGAATGAGAGCGCATCTTGTACCAGTACCGAGAGCCTAACGGAAAGGGCTGAGCCAAACTTAAGAGTTACTGGGAATGCCCACCGTCATCCACTAGGATCAGAATGCTCTTAGAGTGGTCACTCAACCAAAGCACCTCCGGAAGCCTGTAGGCTCAATTCAACCAATCTTTAATGAGGGCCCACTCAGTGCAGGGTCACATGCTAGGTCCTTCAGAGGAGACAGAAATGAGTGTCACTGGCTCTCCAAGAGCTCACTCACATGCTACCAGGGAGATAAGAGATGTGAACATCGTCAAATGAGCTACAATGTAGCCAAAATGTCTTTGAGACTCAGGATGGAGAAATAGGACGGGTCATAAGGGCCAAACGTGAAATGAGCCCCACTATAACAAAAGTGCATCCCTGGGGGCCCGGAGCAGGGCTTCCAGGGGCAGGCCTTGCTGTGCATGGGTTTTGTAAAGCTTGGATTTGTGTCAAACGTCTGAAGATTGAGGCTGGCTTAGTACAGCCATAGCCACACCCATTTGCAGACACTACAGAGCCATGTGCTGCCTAGATCATAAAGATCATATTTGGTATCAGAGAGAAAAGAGAAAACTGAGGCTCACGGGGCTGAAATGACTTGCTGGACAACACAAAATGAGTAAATAGTAAACTTGGGATTTAAAACCACATCTAGGGACCCTGAGTGTAGGATCCTTTTTGCTAGTGGCAGGCTTGGAGTCAGGAAGACTGATCTTCCTGAGTTCAAATCTGGCTGTGTGATCCTGGGCAAGTCACTTCACTCTGTTGGCCTCAGTTTCCTCATCTGTAAAATGAGCTGGAAGAGAAAAATGGAAAACCACTCTGCTATCTTTGCCAAGAAAAGCCCCAATGGGGTCACCGAGTCAGAGAGTCAGACAAGACTCAACAGCAACTGCCTCCCTAAGAAGCTTTCTAAGTGCTGGCTTTCACAAGGAAGATGTCTGTGAAGGCCATGGAAAGGACCCTCCCAGGTGCTTTCAAACACTGCCATACCATCCTCTGTTAATCTCAACTTTCTGCCTCTCTCCTCTCCCCCCTTGAATTCTTATGTGATTTAACTTGGGGGGTGAGGCGGGCTTCTGGATTACGTATCTGGAGCTGGAAGCAACCTTAGGTCATCAAGGTCAAATCCTTTCAGAGAGGCTCCGTGACTTTCCCAAAATCACATCACTCAGATTCAAAGCCAGGACTTTTCGACTCCTGGACCACAGCATGTGACAGAAGAAGGAATTGTAACTCTGGAGTCAGTTTTGAATCCCCAAAGACTTCCAAGCTGTGTGTGACCATGGGCCTTGGCTTCCTCACTGACTGATCAGGATCTATGGCTTGTACTAGCTACCCTGATGAGGTAGCTACCGAGGAAAGGGTTGTAACCTTTAATGGCTACGGCAAAGGATGCTCTCATTACACACCTCCACGAGGTTTCATGGAATTTGAGAGCTGCCATGGGGGCCCTATGGAGAGAAAAGAGACAAAGCCACTTCTGTGGAGACAGTTATCTAGGAATCCGCCTGCCCCAACCAGCTCCCTTTAGGACCCTGATGGGCCCAGCTCCTGCAGGTGTTCTGTCACTGTTTCTTCTCTTTGTTGGGTTATCCTAGATTGTGAGCTCCTCCTGGGAGCTGGTGGGGGACCAGGAGGACAGAAGAGGTGGGTCCATAACCTTTTCACCACAGGGTGAATCGGTTGAGGCAGAAGTTTTGGAGGCCTGATGCTACCTAAGTGGTGGTCTGGCATTAGGGGTTTTATGAACTCCTGGCTTCTTGCTGGGCTTTAATGAGCAGCAAATTCTTCGGAGCTTATAGTCAGTTTGATAAAGACCAAGAAGGAAAGTGATAAGTCTACCTAGAGTCAATATGACGACTGACATCAACTTTCGTTCTTCCTTCCTTCTTCCCCAGTTGGCTTCACTACCTATGGTTCCACCCATGGGATCAGCCTTCACCTTCCACTTTGGGAGAGGAGGCCTAGGTCAGGATGTTCTGCTTCAGTGATTCTGGAGTATCTGGCTCCACTTTGGAGAATTTTTGCTCCCAAAGATCTCAGGCACATCAGGATCAGCACCAGGTTGCCAAACGGCATTACCATCTCTGGGACTCTATGATACAAAGTCCCTTTCCCAGTTTCCCACAGATTAGACATCTGTAAAATGAGGGGGCTGAAATAGATAGCTCCTGCTATGACATTCTACAATCCCAAGTCCTTCCCCTTCTTTGGGTCACAGTCCTCTCTGGACAATGAAACTAGGTCATGTCTAAGGGCTCTTTCAACACTTTAGTCCTACAGACACTAATGCTAAAGTGAACGAAAGCTGCTTAGGAGAGCATTTATTTCCTACACAGATTTTTTTCAGTACTTTCAGTCTTCTGGATGTCTGCTCAAGAGCCCAGGTCAGGTATCTTAAAAGTCCTGGAATTTGTGTTAATAAATCTCTTCTTCCAAAACATACACACACACACACACACACACACACACACACACACACACTATCAATCACTAAACCATGGTACTCATCCTTCCCATCAAAAGTTTAAGAACAACATAGGTTTGGCCTTTACTAGGCCCTGGGTAAGGTGTACTGCCTTTTCTTTCCATGATTTCCATGATTTACCGTGGCCAAGTAGTTCATCACCAACTGATCTGTCTAGAAATCACAGTCAAGCTGAACACGTCAAGCAGCAAATAACATAATAAAACATTTAATTGCTATTTTAACAGATAGATAATGACTTATTCTTGATTTGAGCCATTCCTAAGTCAGCTGTCTGTATACAGTCAAGACCTCTGACTTGTTGGAGCAAAAGTTAAAATTAATACAAAAGCAGCAGAATAAACATGAGGAAAAGACATGGCATGCAATTAAAACAACTCCAATCATCAGGCTTAAACAAGTTGACTCTAAAAATGAGAAATAAATTGAGTACAGGACAGTGATTATTATAACAATTTCATACAGCTTGACCAATGTAAATCAACTGCGATAATTACAGGTCTCAAAGATCCTGAAAACCACTTGATCCATTTGCTGAGGGGAGGAATATGGCAGATGAGAACACCAGCCATTCAGAATATAAACGAGTTTGTAAAAGTCTGATGGAAGCAGACGGTGCGAGGCTGTGGACAGCATTATCTCCTAGAACTGCGGGAAGCAGGGGAAGGCTGAAGAAATGTTGGTGAGCATCCATTCTCAGGGCACTGGAGGATGAAATGGGAAGGAGGAGGACAAAGAGGTGGAAGATGGAAAGTGTCTGCATTTAACTATCCCATGTGGACTTTAAGAACACATGAGACAGTGGAAATGGCAATAGGAGAAAATCATCACCTGGAGGGCACGAAAGCATGGAAAACACCTCAGCCTTTATTATTAAGGAAAGGAACAGGGGACCTACTTTCCTCTCCTATATAAAAGTTTCTAAGGATAATCTACATACACATTCAGTGTACACTTAATAGAGTTATTATAAATCAGCAAGCAGGCTTTCACAATTGAAATTCCACATAGTATCTTGGCTATCACACAACTAAGAGCATTATGAGATTTCACTGCACTTATTGTTTATTCAATAAAACAAGCATCTGATTTGACAGAACCAAACACTACCTTAAAGGCTTTCCTCCAATTTGGCTCCTCTGCAAATATCAACGGCTACACCGTCCCCTGAACCAGAATACAGAACCTTGTTCCAAGACCCACTAGTTAAGAATCTATCAAGCAAGACATAACTATCTGCTACTGTCCTGGAGAAGATATGATTCAGAGTCCAGATGGCAGAGGGATTTTCTAGAGACAGTGAGGTCTATTTCAGGTACGACACTGTGTTGACTGCTTTGAGACTCAGAACCCTGCAGAGCAGAGCCTCCTAAATGAGATCCATAAAGAGTTAGGCCTAACATTTCATAGCACAAAAAACCAAAAGGATGAAGATTGCTTATGTCCCGGAGATGTAACGAAATGGATGGTATGTAGAACTTGTCCATCAGAAGGTATCTGGGATGAACACTGCAAATGGACAAAGAATTTAGGCCCAGAACAGAATAGGAGAAGGAATTACAAACTGCAAAGTTCTTCGAAAGCAAGCTTCTCCATGAAACAAAGTCCTACCTCTTTAATACCTATATCCTTCTGGAGATGTGCTGCTGAGAAGTGGAACATGTTGAGGATCATCCAGGGGACAATGGAGAAGTTCCCTGTGAGGCATCATCAAGGAAAGTACAGTTCCAAAAGACAATTCTGTCATATCGTGAGAACAACTTCAACATTATCCTCCTGATGTCCAAAGAACCCGAGGAAGGACCTTCAACAACAGTCTGCACTCCCTGGTGGTGAAGACACCCTGGAAGGAGCGGCCACACTGATGAGATGGCAGAGCCCAGAGGAGTACGGTCCCCCCTTCTCTACAGGACCTGGCAAATGCCTGTGGTCTCCAATCCCTGTGAACCATCAGCTCAGAACTGGCCAACAAAGCTTTCAGAGGAGCTACAGGAGAAGAAGTTTTGACCTCAATGGAATCAGAGGTACCAGAAGGCATCCCAGGATCTCGTGTGCCTGTCACAGCCTCCACATGGGACCGAAGCAAGTGCTAGCGAGACCCCTGAGGCACGTTGTTACGGGAAAACTGTTTCAAGTAGCGCCTGAAGAACAGTCTATGATGGCTGGCGTTGAGTGTCCACCAGAGCTGCTGATTCCTGGAAAATCTGGGCTCTTGTTTCTGTCCTTCTGTACATGTCATGGTGCCCAAAGTACTGGGAGGGCAGAAGGGGGCTGTCACCTAGGGCTGGAAGAAAGTACCAGTGGCTATAAGTCTAGGGAATTCACTGAGCCAATTCCTCAGCTAGGGAAGGCCTTGGTTCCATGGAGGCTTAAGTAATGCGGGACTTTATTTTTTAAAAGACTATCAATAATACAGAGCCACTTCTCGCTGCCTTTTCCATTCCACTTAGTTGGGAACGTTTGGGAAACTGGGAATCTCTGCTCAAGAGTGATGCCTGCACCAGCTCTGTCGGCTCAGCAGCTAGGCTACGAGTGAGCGCTTAGTCTTTTGACACTTTATTAAATGCACAAGATGAACTGCCTCTGATGTCATCGTACGCAGGAGAGGGAGCAGGGCAAGGGAATGGGAACCTGTACAACTTTCCTCTGGAGGCGAAGCTTTGAGCCCCTCTGGTCCTACTTCTCCAGGGTGAGATTAACCCATGTTCTGCCGGTTGCCGTAACCCCGTGGATGTGTGTCCTTCCAATTGTCCCAACTACGCTTTTTGTGTAGTGTGTCTTCGTCATCTTCTTCTGACTTTGTTTCCTGATCATCATCTTGTTCTGACTCCTGATTGAGGTTTACTAAAGGGGGCAAAGGGAGGAAAAAGAGGTAGGTGACCATCCAGGCAAAGCTGAGCTGAACTTCTGGAGCCCTTGGTCCACTCTGGAGGTGACGGGGTGAATCCAAGCATACTAGGGGAACCCTACTGAGAGTAAATAACAGCCACTGAGGATACTCAAAATGGCTACTGTGGACAAAAGTCCACCAGAACTACTCTAAGTCCAGAGACTCCAGTCCAAGTCCAGGAAAACACAAAAATAAAAAGGCCATCATTAAAAGTACTGTGATGGAAGGTAAGGGGAGGAGGTGGCCAGCAAGGGCACAGATGCAGTTCACGCGCCTTCAGTGGGCTCAGGTGTTTGACCTGCCCTCAGACAACCCCATGAACTGGCCAGACCAACTCATGTTAGGGTCCATGGGGCTCAACAAATAGAGGATGTGTGGATCATATCCACCAAGTCAGCTGCTCTAGAGCAAGACCCCAAGCCCAGCCACAGCACCTGGCACCAGGTGAGTGCCCAAGTGAAATGAAGCCAACCACTCACCTGAGCTCTCTGGAAGAGAAACCGTCTTCTTCTGGCTGCCCACAGCTTGCCTACGTTGCCCGTTCTCCTTCCTAAGAAGGGGAGGGCCCCCAGCTCTGAGAATCTTGAATTCTTGTCATCCTTTTCTGCTTCTAAAGTCCTAATATAAACTACTGCTTCTCCTGCTGGCTATCAATTTAAGCAATATGGAACAGGGGCCCAACAGTATGTGTTCAACTCCTATTACCTTGACCTTCTCCCAGGTCCCTTTCTTTACCACTTGAGCACAGTACCTGACACGCAGGCTGGGTGCCCCAGAGGTGCTTTGCTGATTAACTTGTACCTTTTGTATTCTTGAGCGAGTCCCATTTCTGGCGCTGCTCATACCAGTCATTCACTGTCATGGTCGCCAGGCTGGGATAGCCAGAGCCAAATACCCTGCAGGAAGCAAATCAGCAAGAGACTTGAACAAAAACAGTCCCTTCCCTTCAGTGCTAATTCACACTCACCCACTGACAGCTCTGAAAAACGATGCCACCCCCAGAATAAGCAGACTGGGCTTCAGTGACTAAGAGCATGGCCAGGATTCCATGAGAAGATGAAGCATCTCCCAGGGAGGGAAGTCAGCCGAAGAACCTAACAGAAGGGATTCTGTGACAACTGCCCAAACAAGGCTTTCCTGTGGGTTAGTCAGGTACAGATACTGGGTCTGACAGGCTTGGTGCCTAACAACACCCCCCTTCCCCCCCGCACCCCCCCCCGGCCTACCTTAGTGACAGGACACTGTCCTAAGGCTCAAAATGAAATCCTTGGGGAAGCTTCAGGAGGAAGGCTGCTAGTGAAGAGAGGAAGTGCTGATTCTCAGAGTTGGGAGGGACCTCAGAAGGCATCTAGGCCAATCTCAAAGTAAACTGTGAAACCCGTTTGCAATGCCCCCAACTGTAAGGGGTCTGGAACTCTCAGGTTATCAGGGTCATGATGCTCTCGGGAGAAATCTCTTGAGACAACATGTCCTTGCATGACTTACGCAGGCATGAGATCTTTGGGAACTTTACACCCAACATCTAGTCTAAGTGTGAAGATGATCAGATCATCTACTAAATGCTCCCTGTCCTGCCCTCATGCAGCAACAAGTCTAGGGTGGAAGTTTTGACTTCTTTACCTCTCTTTCTTTCAAACCTTATTTACGTGTTAGGTGTAGGAAGAAAATGTCAGTGGAACAGACTGAGAAGAGGGCAATGTCCACAGGGGAGTACATGCCTTTCTACAATGTTTTGTAACATGTCTGCCACATCAGCCTGATGGGCAGAAGGCTCAGAAGAGCAAGCTCCCTCCCAGGGGCTACTTACTTGGCCTGGGCAGTATCTCGGGTGAGAATGAAAGATTTGGGTGGAGGTCTGCTCTGTGCAGACATTCTTGAAGTTGATGCCTGAAAAGGAAAAGGGATAACAAAGGTGAGCTGCCCCCTGCACCATAAAGACTCCCAGAGTTCTTGGAATTTCCAAAAGCCCTAGGCTACAACCAAGTCACTGAGTATCACTTGCTGGTCTCCATCTCCCAGAAACAGCAGTGGCAGACAAGAAGAAGTACCATGGAGAGCTCTCTCACTTTGCCTCAAGCAAATTGCCAATGAGCAAGATGACTCCAAGGCTTTTCACCCATTTCTAACCTACTTCCTTATTCTGAACCTGAAGACCCTCCCCTTAGCCCTGGCTTCTATGGAGAAATGCAGCTGGGCATGCCTGCATTCTGATATAATGGCTGTTACCACCTTTCCATGTCCCTCTAAGCTCATCAGTGTTGTAACTCTCCCTTTAAAACATGCCTCAAGGAACCCTCAGGTGATTCTCACACTTCACTCCACAGAAAGTCAGAGGCACTAGGATCATGTCTGGAACCTCCTTTAAAAAAACAATATAGTCAAAGATGATGTGGCTAATTTCTCTCAATTCTATCACTTCTAGAGGCAATCCCAGGGCCACCCAGGGGACTAAGGGTCTGGGCCAGGAAGAAAACATAGACAGGCCCTTGACCTTAAAACCTCAAAATGTACTGTTTTATGTGACCTTTTGAGAGGTTTTTTTTTCAGAGAGCCTGTTAATTCCTTGACCTTTGAATATAGTAGCTCGAGAATGAATTCTAACAGAAGCCAGAAGTCATTCAGAGCAGAGAATTCCTAGGGCAATTAATGAAAACCAGACTGGAAAAAGGAAGAAGGTCACTACCTATGGCGGGGGGGCAGGTAAATGGGGAAAAGGCAAGGAGGAGCCTCAAAGTAATTATTTTTGCAGGCAACCGGTCAATTCTGCAATGTCCAACCCATGCTGTAGCCCATAATTTTTAAAAATGAGGGGGAAATGACTGAACAGTGAGGGATTTCCCATCAACATACTTTGACCCTTTAGGGCAAATAAAAGCCCTAAGTCTATGATCTCATGATTCTGTGTCTCCACATCATCCCAAAATGGATGAATAAGTTGGCATCTCTGTTGTTGTAATCTGTTGTAAATGGATAGATTCTGACATAGTTGACTGCAAACCAAACACATCTTTGGGCCTTTTCTTTCTTTCTTCTGTCTCCTCCTCACCACCTCTCTTCCCTTCCCACCCCTTCCCTCTCCATTATCTTACCTAGATCAGATCAGATTTGGCTGAATCTTCTTCCCCTACTGTGTATGACAAAAAAACACCACACCTAGAAAATAGCTTAGGCTATTAGGAAGGATTAGGAAACATGGCTCCAGGAGAGTAGGCATTCCAGAGGTGCCATGACTGGTGAATTTAATTCAACCAAATATCTGCTTCCTGGCAGCTGATGCGTAGGTGTCGACACTAGGTGAACTGGGCAGATTCTCAAGAGTTCCCATGAGCTCATTACTAAGTTGACAGGCAAGAGAGACCTGGGTTTCTCAAGGCTGCGGGGTGGCTCAATGACAGTATTTGATTACGAAATCTAATCTGAGGAATTCTCTGTGGAGGTCCCAGGTCGGTCGTCCTTCGGCATACACTTTTAGAAACTCACAACAGAAACGCAGCCCCACCCCTACCTGCTTTCCCGAGTCTCGGGCTTTCAGGATCACTATTTCTTGGTCGATGCTCTCGATCTCCTCCAAACTGATGCTGATCCACTTCTGTAAGTGAAGCAGGTAATACTCTCGGATTTGTTCCTCATCTGCTCGGCCATTTTCCACAGCAGATTCCAGAGATGCCAACTTATTCTCCAGCTCCTTCTTCTGCTTGTATCTGTCCCACAGAATTTAATCCCACAAACATTGATGAAGTGCCTTCTACGTGCATGGCCCTGT
>CM053775.1:1700968-1726757 GCA_028658325.1 Potorous gilbertii
GTGAAGCCAGGCTGGGTGGTCTGGGAGAGTCACCTGTCAGAGCAGGACCCTAGGGTGGTCCTCAAGGAGATGACTGGGGAGTGGCAAGTGGTTTAGTCTCTGAGCCAGCCCCGGTCAAAGCTTTTGGGGCCCTTATCCCCACAAAGATGAGCAACCAAGCAAGCAGGCATTGGGATCTGTGGATCCTAGGCTTTCCGAAGAGGCAGAAAGAAACAAGCATTGATTAGGTACCTACTATGTGCCAGGTACTGTGCCAATCAGTGTATAAATATAATCTCATTTCATCTTCACAACAACCCTGGGAGGATTCCCATTTTACAGATGAGGACAGTCACATGAAGTGACTTGCTCAAGGTCACTCCACTAATAAGTGTCTAAGGCTGGATTTGAATTCAGGTCTTCCTGATTCCAGGCCCAGCCCTCTAGCCTCTAAGCCACATAGCTGCTTCAGCATTTAATCGGTCCTGGGGATAAAAAAAAAAAAACCAAAAGGAACAAAAATTAATCCTTGCCTTCAAGGAACTTACATTGTGCTGAGGAAAGTAAAAGGTACAACAAAGGAATAAGTGGGCACACTGTGCTCAGAGTGGTACAAGGAAAGAGTGCTGGACTGGAAGCAGAGAATCTGGGTTCGAGTCTTGATGCTGTCACTTCTACGTGTGTGTGTGTGTGTGTGTGTGTGTGTGTGTGTGTGTGTGTGTGTAAGAGAGAGACACGTTGGACAAGTCTCTTCATTTCTCTGGGTTACCTCAGTTTCCTTAGCTGTAAAATGACAGGATTGGACTTGATGACCTCTAAAGACCCTGGGTACTCACCTCAACCCTATAAGATGAACACTGCAGGTATTATTCCCACCATTGGACAATGGAAAGTAAGGCTTAGTGGCTTGCCTAGAGTCAGGGCTGGGATTCGGGCTTCGGCTTCTACTGTGCCACACTGCCTTCAGGAGCTCAAGCCCACGTAGTTTGAGGCTAGAGGAGAAGCCCTTTTTGGGCCTCTCAGGTACATGAGGCAGGGCCTGAGATAAGACCCCACTAGTCTTGGGGGGACATGAGTAGAGCGGAGTGGATCCAAGGCTCTATCTCCATCTTCTTCAGGCCAGTCCCTTAGGCCTGGAGGAGCAGCTACCTCCAAGGGGAAGTGCCTTCTCCCACCTCTCTCTCCAGATTTCAGGCCGGAATGTGAATCCTCATCCTTCCACCTCCTCCTACACTGACTCCTATAGGACACATGTGGCTTGAGTGGAGAAGGCAGGCTTATTTGTTGGGTGAAGGGAACTCTTAGAGAGTGAGACTCCAAAAGCACCCCTTTCATTGTGCCATCCCCTACTGGAGAATCTAGGGCAAGTTCCTATTGGCCGCAGGGTAAGGCAAAAATCTTCATCCTGGCATTCAAGGTCGTTCATTGACAATCTGGTCCCCAGTTGAGAGTCTCAAGGGTGGAGCAGGTCAGAGTTCAGAGCTGAAAAGACCCTTCGGTTGGGGACCATTGTCCTGAGCTTCTCCTCCCTGAGCAGGGACCCTGGACCTGGGGGATATTTGTCATCCAGCCAGCCCCTCTGTCCTTTGCTTGACTCTGCCTCATCCAATGGTGGCAGACTCCCAGTCATGGCTGCCTAATTCCCCAAAGCCCAAAGTGAGACTCTCACAGGCCCCATATTCTTCCTTCCTCCCTATGTCTCTTCCTTATCCTCCACCCAGAGGGAGTTGGTGGTTTCTGACCTTCACTGACAGATAGCAAGTCTTCCTGCCTTGATACAGGCATATTTAAAATTCCCACAGCCTCAAGATAGTTGGCTGCCCAGGGCAGGGGCAAAAAGGGCCAGCGGTATGGCTCTCCAGGAGCCTGTCAGTCCAGGGCCCAGCTCCCTGGATCTCTGCCTGCTCCTTGCTCTGCTCTGCATGAGCTCTGAGGGTATCAGTGGACACTCATTCTCTCTGCCATCTGGCTGCCTGACGGTGAGACTGACTCTTCCATGCCCTCCTACCCTCCTACCCTCCTGGCTCAGTCAGGGATAGAAAACCTAGAGGGCTGGGACAAGGGTTCCTTAGGGCACACACAGTGCGTGTAGGGGGGGAAATCCGCCTTGGAGTCCTTTGGGGAGCAAGCACTCTGGGGATATGCCTTGTTTGCTCTGGGGGAAGTGGGGTTCCTGCCTTAGAGGAAAAGTAAAGAATCTCATCATTGATATAGCATTTCCAAAGTGCTTTACCAAGCACTACCTCATTCAATCTCACAACTTGGACTATAGGGATAATTAGCCCCATTTTACAGATGAGGAAATTCAGGGAGCATGAGTGACTCGCCCAGAGTCACAGTGAGTGTCCAAGGTGGAATTTGAAGTGACTCCTGGTGCTGGGCGCTAGGTGGCGCTGCCTCTGCCTGGCCTCAGGAAGCTCCTCTACCAAAGCTGAGGTCTCTTCATCATTTCTCCTCCCATTCACTAAGGCACTAGAAAATATCTCCGTCATTAAGCCTTTATTAATAGAGACAGCAGCATACATTTGCAGAGGGTTTTGGGTTTCCAAAACACTTCGAGTATCTCATTCACCCCACATTGCCCTGTGCTAGGCACCAAGGGGAGTACAAGAAAAAAAAATCTTCCTACCCTCAAGGAGTTTATAATCTTGCTGGCAAGCCCAGACATACACACAAAACGTCTGGGCCAAACATAGTGCTGTGCATCCCGTGTTGAATAGGTGGAGTCCTTGAAGAGGATATCTCAGAGAAGGGCCACCATGAGTCAAGCTTTGATGGATGTGTGAGACTTGGTTGCAAGGAGAAAGTGCCAAAGTAAGGCAGTTCTAAGTGGGAAAATAGTCGGGAACGTGCTTAGTAGATTCAAGGAGGCCACTTTGGCCAAAGCAGAGGATGGATATCAGTGAAGAGAGTGGGACAACCCTAAGGTCACCATAGGGTGAGCCCTGAATGCCAGGCTAACAATTTGACATATGAGGCTTAAGGCATCATCCTGGAGAAGAGATGCCCTTGGCTCCTCCAAGCTATGTCAACCAAGGCCAAGCTTGGGAAGGTCCTTCTCCATGCTGGCTGGAGGTCAGCCATGAGAGACTTTGGGGAGACACAGCCACCTTCCCACCAGCTTGGTCATAAGGGGCTGCTTTCTTGCTTTTGGCCCCAGCAACTCTCTCAGACCATCTCCTGAGTGAGAGTGTGGTTGCAAATAGCATTGATCGAGAGACTATAGCCCACATCAATGAAACTGCAGCTCCTTGGAGTATCGAGGAAACCAGAGGCCAGCATCAAGATGGTACCTGGGCTCCCCTCAATGGTGCTTTCTGTTTCTGCTGTCCTTCTCCCTCTGGCAGCTGCCTACTGTCCCCTTTGTCCATACAAGGAATTGCGCAGTCACCTGGCAGAAAAACAGGGCTCAACAGCTCACCTCAAGCTTCTGAAAGGTCATCAACTCTAAGAGTGACCAATGGGGAGCCACGGAGGGAGGTTCTTGGGCAGGAAAGCCCAGAAAAGAATGAGGACAGCTCATTCTTATCACTCAAGCTGGATTCCCAGCTCCTGGCCCCCTGAACAGAGGAACCTCAGATCGCTTCCCCCAATGCCCTTTCTAGGTGGCCTTCCCTGGTGCTGGGGATGGCATTGCCAGACCTGAACACCAGCAGTAGCAATAACAGTGGTAACAATGCCAACGCACATTTCTGTAGCATTTGTGAGGTAGACAGATGAAAAACTGAGTCTCAAAGAGATGCCCTGATCTGCCTTGGATTACCCAGCTAGGGAGTAGCTTGACCAGGGCTGAAGCTCAAGTCCATTCCCTTGTCCCAGACCCTTGACCGGCCCCTTCTGAGCAGAGCCGATGCTCTACCAGGGAGTGAGGGAAGCCAAGCTCAGCCCTGAAGTGCTTTCTAGTAACGGCCTCAGGCCTCCTTCTCTTCCAGGGCCCGCTGAGGGTGCCCTGCCAGGGCCTGGCCCTTCACACATTCCCGGCAGCATTGCCTTGGACCACAGAGTAGCTGGACCTTTCTCACAACCACTTGCAAGTCCTTCAGGACAATGCCACAGAAGACCGGCCAAATCTCCGTTACCTGGACCTCCGGGGGAACCAGATAGAGGAGCTCTCCCTGAGGGCCCTGCTACCCCTGCGCTGGCTCCAGGCTCTCATTCTGGCAGACAATTCTTTGGACCGGGAGTACATGTCCAACAGTCAGGCACTGTGGCCTCTGGATCACCTGTGGCTCTTGGACCTTTCTGCCAACCGCCTGGAGAGTGACATGGCCTCCTTCTATGTGGCCAACCTCAGTTCCTTGTGGAGCCTAGATCTCTCCAACAACCTCATCACCCACCTATCACATGGCACCTTTCTTGGCTCCCCCAACCTGTTGAACATTGACCTTAGTGACAATTACATCTTGCAAATACAAACTGGAGCTTTTGAAGGTTTGCTGCAGCTGCGGGAGCTTTCCCTTGCTAGAAACTCCCTGCACTGTATCTCTGATTTCAGCCTCAGGGCCCTGTGGCGACTCAACCTGAGTGCCAATGCCCTGCAGTTCTTTGCCACTGAGGAGGGAAATGGGGGCTACCAGCTCCAGGTGCTGGACTTGAGCCACAATCAGCTAAGGGCCATGCCAATGCTCTCAACTCTGCGCCATCTCCAGCATCTCAACCTCTCAGACAACCAGCTGGCCTCCCTGGAGCCCCATGCCCCACCCTTACCTCAGGGCACTGGGCCTTGGTATCAAGGTGAACAGGCAGAATCTGACCCAGAGTGGCTACAGCCCAGGAGTTAGCTTGCGTGAGCTCATTGACCTTGACCTCAGCAGGAACCAACTGGACATGCTTCCAGTGAACTTCCTTAGCCACCTCTCTTCCCTCCAGAGACTCAGCATAGCCTGGAACTGTCTCCAGAATATGTCAACTCACCAGTTCAGCCCTGGGATGTCTCTTCTGCCCCTGAGGTCTCTGGATCTCCAAGGGAATTGGATTCAGACTTTTCCAAGCTGGGTCTTTGAATTCCTGCCCCATCTTGAAGTCTTGGATTTGGGGGACAATGAGCTACAGCTCTGCTGGAGACCAGAGGCTGGGCAAGATGGACCCTTCCAAGGAGTCCAGAAGCCATTCAGCTCTGCCTTCCACCTGAAGCACCTGAGCCTGAGTAAAAATGGGCTGAGGAGGCTGTGCCTCACTGGATTTTCCCCTGCATCCTTGCTCTCTTTAAATCTCTCAGACAACACAGGACTAGCTCTGGTCCCCAGTGACCTCCAGGGCCTGCAGCATTCCTTACATGAGCTTTCCCTCAGAGGAAATGGCATGGAAAGCACCCACTTGTGGCTTCCCTGCCTGCAGAAGCTGCGAGCCTTGGACCTCTCAGGCAATAAGTTGGTTAACCTTCCCTGGGCCCTCAACTGTTCCCCTTATCTGAGCAGCTTGGACCTACGCAAAAATCTCTTCCAGACTTTGGACACAGAAGTCTTGGGTGGCTTAGGTGGCCACCTCAGATCTATGTGGATCGCAGGCAACCCCTTTCATTGCTGTACCCTGGGCTGGCTGACTGCTTTGGCCAGGGCCAATGTGAGTGTGCCAGACTTAGAAGAGGCATGGTGTGTGTATCCAGGCAGTGAGGGGGGCTCCTGGGTCCCCCTGGCCAGGGATCACAGTCACCTCTGTACATGATGGCAGTGGCGGGGGACTCAGGCCGGGTGAGTGCTGCTGGCTGTCATCAGCCTGTTCCTCATCTGCTGTGGAGTGACTGCCCTGCTGCAAAACAGTGCAAAGTTGCCTGGGGCCCTGGAGCCTGGGAAGGGTTGGGTCTGCCCAAAGCCAGAGCCAGAGGACAACCAGCAGACCATAAGTAGGGAGAGCCTAGGTAGGCCTTCCATGGAGAGAAGGGACCCAGATCAGAAGTAGAGGCAGGCAGGAAATGCCAGTGAGCACTAGCCATCCAGGCTGCTTCCTGTGCACACTTGTCTCTGGCAGCTGTTGTCAGCCCTGAAGGCCTCAAGTGGGGTCAAATTTCGACCTTCTTTTTGAGCTTGTGTATATCCAGTGGTCCCCTAATATGTATGCTTCTGAGAGGAATCAGCAAGCCCCTGGGCAGCAACATGATTTCCAACTACATCTATGTGATCACAAGCCCTTTGGCCTCTAGACCAGTTCAGAAACTCATACTCGGCCATTTCTTTTTTTGCAGTGTTGCTTAACACAGAAACCCAGCTCTGGGTCTCTATACATAAATCAAGTTCATTCAGAAGGAAGCAGGGTTCTCTTTGGCTCATGCTCCCACTCTGAGGCCATCAGAATGGAGCTCCTTATAGGTCTCTGCAGAAAACATGACCAAAACATTCCAAAGGGTCCTGGGTTCCCATGCAGACAACCTTCATGTCACCTTCCAGAAAATGCAAATCACAAAGGCCTCCCACTTGAGCCCATAAAACAGAACAAGTCCTTTCTCTAAGAAGCACCACATTCACCAGAGACCTATATTGTTCCACATTACACAGGGCCACTCTAAGGTGGAGGCTTCCTCAAAAAGGAAAAGCAGATTCTCCCCCCTTCCCCGACTCCCCACTTCAGAAAGCAGAAGACAGTCAGAGGGGTAGACAACTGATGCTTCATCTTCCAGTGAGCCCCAACACAGACCTTGAGCCTTCCGGAAGGTTGAGGTGCCTGCCTCAGCCCCAAGGGGACTTTTTTACTTGGTGTTGCTGGAGTCGGTTCTCTTCCCAGCCCGCATAGCTCACAGTAGTGGGGAAGGTGGGCCAGCTGGCTTTGTTTCCTTCTGCACGCAGAGGCTTTGTGCTTTGCTACTCTTTCAGCTCCAGCCCTTCCCCCCCACCCCCATCCTTTATTGTCTCTACGTTCAACCCTCAAGGACCTCCCAGGCTAGTGGGGATGACAATGTGCAACCAGGTAGAAACAAGCTATAGCTCGGCTGAATCAGAGGGAATCAAGGGGGGGAGGAAGGCACTAATAGTAAGGCACTCGGACTTGAGGGAGGTGGAGATGAGAAGGGAGAGAATTCAGCACAGCTAGACAAAAGGCACGCAGACACCAAATGGACTGACCAGTCTGAGGGACAACAAAGAGCACAGGGTCATTGGATCCAAGAGTACATGGGGATGACTAAGGAGTAAAACAACTGCAGAGGAAGGGACTTTGAAAGCCAACAGGTTTCATTTGATCCTGACGGTGATAGGGAGCCAGTGGAATTTATTAACCGAGGAGGGGGGATGGCATGCATTTCAGTAAGGTCATTTTGACAGCTGAGTGGTGAATGGACTGCAGTGAAGAGAGATTTGAGGTGAGGGGGCACATATGAGGGATGCCACGAAGGTAAAATCGATAGACCTTGGCAACAGATTGGATATGGGAGATGAAAGAGAAGTGAAGGACTGAGGATGACTCCTACAGGTTACAAGCCTGGCTACCCAGGAAGGCAGCAGAGGAAGAGGGCAAGATGTGAAAGGGAAAGACAATGACATGAGTTTTGGATGTGATGAGTCTGGGCAGCGGGGGAGGGGGGAGACACATGTGGCCTTCTAGGTCCTTGAGTGCAACCTTTTGACTGAGTCCAAGTTTTACAGGACAAATTCTTTTATAAAGGGGATTTGTTGTGTGAAGTTTGGACTCAGTCAAAGGGCTACACTTCAGGACCTAGAGGGCTATGTGAGGCCTCGAGTCTGCAGGTTCCCCCCTCGATTTAAGATATCTATAGGGTAGCCAGTTTGAGATGGCCAATAGGTAGTGGGAGATGGGAAATGGGAAGTCAAGAAAGGGATGAGGGCTGGCCAAGAAGATCCCCAAATCATCCCCATGTCTGACCTCTGAGAGATCTGCTCCACTCTGGTGGTCTTGGTCCAGAAACTCCCCTCGATCCTGGAATCCAGTGTGCCTTAGGGGTCGGCCCTCCTCTTCCCCAGTGGCTTCATTCAGTAGCTCCTCTGTTAGGGGAAGTCACTCTTCTTGCTGCCAACTCTGTGGAGAGGCTTCTGAGGAGAAGTAGCAGAACACATTTCCCAGATGGCTGCTCAGTCCCATGTTGACTTTGGGAGTAGCCAAGGGGACTCTCCATAAGCAGAATGACCCATTAAAATCAATTCCCCATGAACATTTGTGAGGCACCAGGGACGCAAAGGACAATGAATGAAATCGTCCCTACACCCAAGGAGTGTACAAGACACTGTAATGAGGGAGAGGAGGGCACCCCAGTAATCTCCCACCCGCTCCTGCAGGCCCTCCCTCCCAGGACCTGTGTATGTGTGTACATGTATGTCTATATGTATGTACACATGGTATATGTGTACGTGGGTGGGTGTGTATGGATATGCAGAAGGTGAGGCACCTCTTCCAAAGGTCTATGATTGGATCCATGTGAGGACTTCTTTCATGGATCAAAGAGACTGGGCCGCTAGGTTGGGAGCAGTCTGGGGAGTGTTTTAAAATTAAAAGAGAGGAGGCTTTTCATGATGCGGGGCAGAAGGGAAGTTCCACAGAAGGAGGTAGGTAGTCCCACGTCAGGGTTAATGTTTACAGGAGACCAGTGAGCCCCCTAGAGGACATGGTGGGAAAATAGACCAGAAGGCAAGAAGAGCAGGGACTAAGTCAGGGCTGGCTGCCAACACTGGAGCCCCTTCTGTCTGGGCAGCCGTCCTCTGACCTCCTTTGGTCATGCCAGAGACGTTTACTGGGAATTCACTGCCTCCTCAGCTTGGGAGGGGTCTCGAAAGTCGGTGAGTTCATCCTGTGCAAACTCTCAGGGTCATGGCAGGCAGCTGTGGACCTCAGCTTGTTTCTCTGCCCCACATCTCCAAGCAGAAAGGGCTCATGGGTTTGCTCAGTTGTCTCCAGCTGTCTTCTTGCAAAATTTGCACATACTTCCACCCCTCTATCTCTAGTCAATCTGGAAAACTGAGCTAACAGCTGTTGCCTCCATGCCTGGCCTCTTGTTACCTTTCTTATAGAGTCACAGAACATTAGGGTTGGAAAGGATCTCAGGGTCTAACTGGTGCCTGACCCAGGCTCCTATATGACACTCGGGGAATGGGGGAAGCCTGCAGGAATATCTCAAACCTTAGTGCATGGCAGAGATTTCATAGTCAAGACAAATCCACTGTATGCCTTTGAGTGGAACTCAGAGCTCCTTTGATGTCAGAAAACTCACACCAAAGGGTGGCCCACTGGGAGCAATGGTTGGTTTTGATCCCAGAGAGGCTCTTCCACAAGACTGGATGGTGCTATTTGTAAAATGACAAATTGGATCAGGTCATCTTAAGGTCCCTTCCTGTTAGGACATTTGGTATATCCACTAGCACAATCTCTCCTGATTGCCCTCCTGAGCAGGTCTGCTCTCCTATAACCCATCCTCTAAAAGCCCAACAGAAGAATCTGCTTTATGCCTAGATCATTTCTCCCATCAGCAATCTGCTGTGGCTCTCTATTACCTATCAAGTCCATGCTGAACATCTTTGCCAGGCATTCCCCACCCTCTGCATCACCCTCCCCCTTTTCAGTCTTCTTTCTTATAATGCTTCTCCATGTACCCTCTGTTGCAGCTAAACTGGACCACCCTGCCTCCAGAAATGCACCCGGCACTTCAACACCTTTTATCTCAAGTCCCTATGCGTAAAGCGATTGCTTTTCTTGACTGGTGAGCTCCTCTCCCATCCTGGAAGGCCCGACTCTTGCTCATTCAGTAAGACTTCCATTGGTCAGTAGCCTGTCGATCTCTGTCCCGCCCCCCCCCCACCCCAGTACTTTGTTCACACTTGTCTGTCGAGCTCATTACCCTGGGTTATTATGTATCAGATATTTCGGGTTCTCAGCTCCTCTGTGTAACAGAAACTCCCTTCCTTAGACCAGCACCTGGTATCTATCTTTCCAGTGCCCAGCACAGTGATCTCAACAGTGCACACAAATACATGTTTGTGGAAATGGATTTTGTGGCCAGAATCTTCAAAGCCCCAGCCCTTCCCCACCCCCAGCTCCCAGAGATGTTTGAGGCACTGAGGGAGCTTGTTCCTCTGCCTGCTTTATGAGACAAGGCTGACAGCAGCTTCTGGAGTTTGGGGCTCTCTTTCTTGCACTAATTGGTAGAGTGCCACTGGGGGCTGGTTGAGATACAATTTTCTGAAAAGTAGGCATCTCGAGCCTGTCAGTTCTTGCCTCCCACAACCTCTTCTGTCTCTGCTGTGGGTCTCCCCGGGGTGGGCTGCAGACACTGGGGGGGATTCTACAATATTTGGAGTCATAATGAGGCACCTCACAGACTGCTTCTCTTCCTACTCAGTGTAAGTCACTTTCCACCTCCTTCTTTGAGTGTGTGTGTACCTGGAATCATTTTTCAGCTGGCACATGCTGCTTTAGAAAATGCAATAGTGCAGTAGACAGGATGTCTGACTGGGAGGCAACTGGCTGACTTTGGGCAAACTGCTTAAGCTTTCTGGGCCTCAGTGCCCCCATCTGTAAAATGGATTTGGTGTGACTTGTACCCCCTCCCTCACAGGGCCGTTGTGAACAAAGTGCTGGAAAGGGGAAAGCCCTGTTGTAGGGGGAGCAGATGCCCTTGGTGCCTAGTTCACTGCCCTGTTCTGCACTGGCTGACCTTGGCAAGTTTGTTTCTCTCCTTGCATTTCAGATACTTTTTCTGGAATATGAAGGGGTTGGACCAAAGGGCTTCAGAGTTCCCTTCTAGTTGGAGAACTATATTCTATGTTCCCTGGCCACACATTCAGGGAGACCTGATGGGAAATTTCCCTGAAGACATTCTGGCCATCTCCCTCACCATATCCAAATGTCTAGGGTCACAGAAACCCCGAGCTCAAGGCATCTGTGCCTCCCCTTGAGTCAAGCAGTCCTGCTGGTCCCCTTGTTGTCTTTGGCACATATAGTTTGTGGTGTCATTGAACCCTCTGCTGAAGTTCTAACCTCAGTAGCCAAAGTTGGAGGAACTTGGAGACAGGGAAGCAAGGTTGTGGCTATAATTAAAGTAGGAATTAGAAAGATCTGGGTGCCAATCATGCCTCTGCTACTCATTAGTTGTGTGACTCTTGCTAAGTCATTTAACTTCTCCTAGCCTCAGTTTCCTCATCAGTACAATGGGGATAACAATATTACCTATCTCACAGAGTTGTTGTGAAAGACAAATGTGGTAAGAGATGTAAAGCTCTTCACAAACCTTAAAAGATTATGGAAGTGCTAGTAGTAGCAGTAGTAGTAATGGTGGTAGTAGTAGTAGTGGTAGTAGTAGTAGTAGTTCAGGCCCTTGTCACTTCTTGCATATATTATTGCCATAGCAGCTGTTACCTCCACCACCACCAGCACCACCACCAGCAACAATAACAAAGAAACAACAGGAAGCTAGGTGGCTCAGTGGATAGAGCACTGGGCCTTGGCTCAGAAAGGTCAAATCCAACCCTAGGCATTTCCTAGCTGTGTGAACCTGGGCAAGTCTCTTAACCTATGTTGATCTCAGTTTTCTCACCTGTAAAATGGGCCTAATAATCCACCAACCTCTAAGAGTTGTTGTGCGGATGAGATCAGATTTATAAAAGATGCTTAGCACAATGCCTAACACATAGTAGACACTATTCCCTTCCCCGGCAACTTCCTCATGGATCTCCCTGCCTCAAATCTCTCTCCATTCCAGCCTATCCTACATATTCCTGCCAAAGGGATTTTCCTTAAGCACAGATCTGACTATAGTGGAAGAGTGACTTGCAGCTAATAAGTATTGAGTCAGAATGCAAACCCAGGTCTTCCTGATTCAAATCCAACACTCTAACCCCTGAGCCACCTTGCCACCCATGTCATTCCCACCTTCTCTGATGTGGGCACGCCATGTTGAGCGGTCCTGTGCCAGTGTCTCCCAAGTCACACAATCAATTCCAAAGTTCCTCAGAAAGACCTTGAGAGTGTCCTTGTATCACTTCTTCTGACCACCATGTGAATGCTTGCCCTATGTAAGTTCTCCATAAAATAGCCTTTTTGGCAAGTGTACATTTTGCGATCGAACAATGTGGCCAGCCCATAGGAGTTGCACTTTCTGAAGCAGAGTTTGAATGCCTGGTAGTTTGGTTTGAGTAAGGCCCTCAGTGTCTGGTACCTTATCCTGCCAGGTGATCTTCAGAATATTCCTAAGACAATTACAGAAAGGAGATGTACAATAGGGATGCTAGAAAAGTAAAAATACTAAAATCTGGCAGTTGTTTGGATATGTGGGGGAAGATTGAAGAGTCAAGGATGGCACCTGGGTTGGGAGTGTGGGTAACTGGGATGATGACCATACCCTCCACAGTAATAGAAAAATTAGGATGAGGGCAAAGATAATGAGTTCAGTTTTGGTCACGTGGAGTTTAGAACGCCTAGGGGACATCCACTTTGAGGTGTCCAAGAGAAACTTAGACATGGAGTTCAGGAGAAAGACTGG
Organism: Potorous gilbertii; assembly: GCA_028658325.1. NCBI lineage: Eukaryota > Metazoa > Chordata > Mammalia > Diprotodontia > Potoroidae > Potorous > Potorous gilbertii. The sequence goes on from CM053775.1 coordinate 1,713,363, forward strand.
GGCTGGATATAGAGATATAGAAATTGTCTACAAAGAGTTGATCATTGACCCTTGGGAGCTCATAAGATCACTAAATGATGTCGTAAAAGTGAAAAGAGAAGAGAGCCTGGGACAGAACTTTGAGGGACTGTGGCTTGGCATGGAGGATGATCCAGTCAAGCATTCAGAGAAAGAACAGTCAGATGGGAGAACCAGGAGACAATAAAGTCATGAAAACGTAGAGAGCAGAGAGTGTCCAGAAGAGAGTTGAATATTACAGACAGGTCAAGAAGGACTGGCATTGAAAATAGCTGTTGTTTTACTCTTTGTGGGTTTTTTTTTTGGGATTTTTCATCCAGTTTGTTTAGATTCTCCCTTCTGAATTCAGGTCCTATGTAATTTGGTGTGTGCACTTATAATTCATTGCATTAAGTGCCTTAAAGCATTATCTAGTTTTCCTCTTTTCCTCTTGACGTTGTGAATTTTTATTGTTGCCTTGTCTGAACATATGCAATAGATCAGGCATTTTCCCTCTCCCTGCCCCCCCTCCCCCTCTCCAATCTTTAAAGCGCATTTTATCAATATCTTTGATCTTTTCATTCTGGCCATTTCAACTGTCCCCTCTGCCACAGCCCCCAGTCAACCCCCTTTGTGACCAAGGAAAACAAAGAGGCAAAAATCTCTGTTATGATGACAGGCTCTGGTAATGCCATCAGGGCTGTCTCATCTGTCCCAGTATCCTTCACTTCCCGACTTGGAGCGGGGAGAAGTGTAGCATCATTTGTTCTCTGAGACATTCATTGGTTTCTTCAGTTTCTTCTTGGGCTTTTGTTGACAGTTTCTCCTGGTTTTCCTCTTACCTCCCCAACAACTCCTTGTTCTACATTGTATCTCATACATTGTATCTCAGTGTTTCTAAAAGTTCCATCTTTGCCTGTTTCTCTTCTCTATCTGTGTCAAGGGTTCTTAAACTGGAGTCCATGTACTTTAAAAACTATTTCAACGTTACTTCAACATATGTCATTGGGTTCCTTTGTAGTCCTGTATATTTCACTTTATCAGTCAAACCATTATTTTGACAAAGGGTCTACAGCCTTCCCCATGGTGAAAGGGGTCCATGACAGGCAAAAAGCTCTCTTCACTTTCTTTCTTGCTAACCTCTTGAGCTCCCAGTGGGTTTAGCTGAGCTATTCATGCAGATGAGTCACAGCTTTATATATCCAGCTCCAGAATATATCCCAGACGTCAGTCCTGGGTCACCAGTTGCCTATTGGATGCCCTGCACACATCTTAAACTCAACAAGTCCAAAATGGAACTTGTTATCTCCGCCCCTCCCCCCTCCCCAATCCTCCCCCTTCCAAACTTGCCTGTTGCTGTCCTTGCAGGCTCCCAGGGGCCTGATCTCACCATGATCCTGGAGTCTTCATTCTTCCCCACCCCACATACCCAGGCATTGTCAAATCTGGCAATTTCTAGCTTCTCAATATCTTTCCATCTGACCCCTTCTCTCTACTCACACAGCTCCCACCTTATTTCAGGTGCTCAGCACCTCTCACCTTGATGCAACAGCCTCCTAATGAGGAGTCCTCTCAGCCCCAAGTTTGTCAGCATCCCAGCCAATCTCATGCAGTTCTGCCCAAGTGATTTTCCTGACGTTCACATGTCATGTGACTATCCTATTCACCAAACTGCAGTGGCTTCTTATTGCCCCCCCGTTGAGCTTTTCAAGCCCTTGCCAAGCTGGCTTCGGCCTCCTGATCAAGCCTCCTCCTGCACACTTTGATCCACCTAAGCTGGCAGGCTCTTTGTTCCTTACATGTGAACCTCCCAGTCCCACTTCTGCGCCTTTGCTCCAGCCAGACTTCACCTCCTCCTGTACACCCCAGGGAGCCCCTCTCTTCTTTTCAAATGCCGCTCAATCCTGACCTTCAACATGAAACCTTTTCTGCTCCCCTCCCCCTCTTCCAACTGGAGCTAACGAGGCTTTTGACCCTCTAGCATTTCTTTGTATCTATTCATTTGGCATTTTTGCCATATGGACTTCTGTGAGTATTTGCTGTCTCTCTCAGTCAAAGGTCAGCTCTTGTGAGTAGAGATTGCTTCCTTCTGCAGACTTGCATCCCAGTGCCTAACGTGTGCCTGGTGCATGATGGGGCTTACTAAATGCTTGTTTACTTCCTTCATTGGTTCGAATTCTTTCTTTCTGTATCACCTCAAATTCAAACCCAGATATTTCGCTATTTCTAAGCATTCTTCACATCCTCGTTTCCTACTCCACAGCAGCTCGACATTACGTGTACTATCATTTGTCCAACTATCCCTCAACCAATGAGTGTTCCCTTTGTTTTCTGTTGGCTTTGTCATTTGGTTTGGGGTTTTTCCTGATCACAAAAAGCGTTGCTTTGTATTTGTAATAACTTTTTGGAATCATTTTTTGCATTCTGCATATGTATTTCTTTCCCCCAACACAGCTTTATTGCTATCTTTTGTCTTTATATCGCCTAAATTTCCTCCTAGAATCCCTCCCCCACTCCCCATTCCCAGAGAACCAGTTCTTATAACAAAAAAATGATTTTAAAGGAAAAGAGGAAGAGAAAAAAGTGTAATTCATTAATATTGTTCTTTAAAAAATCTAACAATGTTTATACAGTGTTCCACATCTGGTCCCCTCTTTCTTCACTTCTGTAAAGGAGTGTGTGTGGGGGTGGAGTTCTCGTATCTCCTCTTTGAGGACAAATTTATTTTTGTAATGTGCAGCATTGGTTGTGATTGTTTTGTGTCAATTCCGCCGCTCTTCAATCGATAGAAATATACTTTGTTTCCAGTTCTTTCTACCATAAAAAGTGCTCTTATAAATATGGATCTGGAGTCTTCATTTTTTATTAATGACCTCCTTGTGCTATATGTATCTTGCAATAAAATCTCTGGGCCAAAAGTGTGCACATTTTTGCTACCCCTTTTCATGATTCCAAATTGCTTTCCAAAAATGGCAGTACTAATTCACAACTCTACCAACGATGTATCAGTATGCCTATCTTTCCACAGCCCCTCCAACATCTTTTGCCATCTTTTGTCATCTTTGTCACTTTGCAGGGTGACAACAAACCTCAGAGTTGTTCCGAGGTGCATTTCTCTAGTGATTTCAATCCTCCCTTTCACATGATTAGATTTCACAGTTCTTCTTTGACAAGTTCGTTCATATTGTTTGGCCACTTTATTAGGGAATGGCTTTTGATCCTATATATTTCTGTTACATGCCAGATCCTTAATTGAGAAGCTTGATAGAAATATTTGTTTTCATCCTTCTTATGTTGCATGCAGTGATTTTGTTTGTGCAGAAGTTTTTACATTTCATAGTCAAAATAATCTCTTTTCTTTTTAAATTGCCTCAATCCCTTGCATAGGTTGGAATTTATGTCCTGTCCATAGCTATGAAAGGTAGGTGATTTACTTCTTTATTGAAACCTGGGTTACTGAATTCCATTATTTCTGATTCTCCCATGTCTAGTATGTTTTAGTATGTCCCACTCACATACTTTTCTATTTTTTTAACCAATACCAAATGGTTTTGAATACTGGTGCTTTGTAATAGATTTGGAGGTCTAGAAATACAATTCTCCCTTCACATTTGCCTTTTTTCCATCATTTTGCTTGATATTCTATATCTTTTATTGCTTCAAATGAATTTTATTATTATTTCATCAAGTTCTTTAAAGTGTCCCTTTGACAGTTTGATATAGTATTAAAATTATAAATTAACTTTGGTAGTATTATCGTTTTCATTATATTGACAGGACCCAGTCATGAGCACTGAACTTATTATTTGTCCTCTTAAGCCTTTCCCCTTCTACCTTCCCTATTACTTTAGAAGGTAACACCATCCTCTCAGGCCCTCAGGCTCCCAACCTATATGTCATCCTTACTACCTCTCACCCCTCCACTTCCCCTCATATACAAACTTGATTTCATCTTTGCAACATCTCTCCAATATGCCTCCTTCCTCTGACACTGCTATCCCTCTGGTGCATGCCCTCATCACCTCACATTTGCACTATTACACTAGCCAGCTTGGGGGACCGAAGGTCTCTCCTGACTACAATCCATCCTGTCCTCAGTCGCTAAAATGATTTTCCTAAAATGCAAATCTAACCATGTCCCCTCTCTTTGGCAATAATCTCCAGTGGCTCCCTATGGCCTCCAGGCTCAAATACCAAATGCTCACTTTGGCATTCTAAGCCCTTCATGACCTACTGTCTTCTACCTTTCCAGGCTTCTTACGCCTGACTCCCTGATGAGTGCCTTTTGATCTGGTATCCCCAGCCTTCAGACTGTTCTAAGACAAGATCCTCTGTCTCTCGGCTCTGGGTATTCTCTTAGATTGTCCTCTTGGTCTGTTCTCCCTCCTCCTCACTGTCTCCTGGCCTCTTCCAAGTCTTAACTAAAATCCCATTTTCTGTAGGAAGTATGGTTTCCCCATTCCCACTTCATTTTTGGGCCTTCTCTCTGTTCATCCTTTCCTCTTTGTCCCATAGAGAGCTGGCTTTGTCCTGAAACTGAGTGTTGGACAGGACCTCGGAGGCCATCGGAGCCAATTTCATCCCCAAGAATGCCCCACCAATAATCACTGACAATTGCTTAGCCAGCCTTGGCCCTCTCCTAATTGGAGGAGGAAGGAAGGCTGTGGATGGGAGGCAGCAGAAAGCACTCTGAATTGGGAGGCCAAAGATTTGGGTTCAAACTCAAGTCTATGACTAAACTGTGTGACCTTAGGTAAGTCATTTCTCACTTCTGGCCTCCAGTTTCCCATTTGTAAAAGAACCGGATGTCTCCAAACATCTGCATTCTAACTCTCAGTTTGCAGCATTTCACACCTGGAGAACTTTCAAAATGCTTCCCTTTCTAGTCTATTTCATTCCCAGTAAACTCTTATGAGGTAGGTGGGGTCGAGGCTATAATACCTATTTTATAGATGGGGAAACTGAGGCTTAGGGAGTCATAGAAGGCGTAGAATTTGGGATCTGGAAGGGATCAAGAAGTTCTGTTCTGAGTCAAAGGTTGGAAAATTCCCTCTTTGAATATGATTCTCTCCAAGTTAGTCTAGTAGGGACTGTGGGATATTGAAAGGATTTAGACTTTGCTCCTATGGGCCTCCTGCATACCCAGTGTGTGGAATTGAAAGGCTATGCAGTTTCTGGTCTAGAGTCCTCTGACTCATTTGCTCTCAACAAGGCATGAGGCACAGGGCTGGCAGGAAGAAGTGTATTTGGAGGCTGAGGTCTTGGCTTCAAGTTGGGAGGGGCTTGACCAAGTCCTTCTAACGTGGGTGAGTTTGACCAAATCACTTCCTCCTTCTGGACTCAGTTTCCTCCTTTGAAAATTGAAGAGAGTGGCCTAGTGGCTGCCTCAGTTTCCTTCCATCTGTATTCTGTAGCTATGAATTCCCTAGGGAGGGGAGCATGAAAAAGGTGGTACCTAGCCCTACCCTGTTCTGGTCTGTTCTTCTCAGTCTTGTAGTTCTACCTAGTGAGTTCTGGAGCAAAGGCTTTGAGAGAAAGATAGCTGGTGCAGGTGTCAAGTCACCCGGTCTCTCATGTTGGACTCACCAACGAACAGGCTTTGGAACTGGTTTCATCACACATCCCTAGAGATGAGTAATGCAGGCAGCCCCATACCACAACAAAGCTCCAGAGTGGTGGGAGGCCTATGGCTGTGTGAACATGTGGTAGAGACCGGCTTGCTAGTCTTGGCTCTACCACTAGCTCCCTATGCTGTGGTAGACAGCTGACTCAAGTGCTCCCTTGCCTGTGACAAGGAGTCCTGTCTAGCCTGCTCTTTCTTTGGCCCTGTCCAATCTGTAAGCTGCTGCCTCCTTTTTTTCCAGGAGTCGTGGCACCCCAGATGCCCGGGCATTTCCGCCCCCACAACTCAATTCCCCATCCCTCGGTCTTTCCTAATTCCTCCCGCCCTAGGAAGAGGGCCAAGGCTGCCACCCTTGGACCTGGGCTGAACTTTCTTGACTATTCTCTTTTCCCAGTCAGCCTCTGCTCCATTCACCTTTATCCCATCCTGGCCGTGGGGTCTGCCCATGGGGTCTGCCCATGTCCTCTGGAGCAGTGCTGCAGTGGTGATGTGAACATGTAGGATGTCACCAAAGACTGTCTTCCAACTAGTGCCCCCCATCTCCACCTCTGGGTGCATACCAAGGCTTTATCTGTTCAGTGGAAATGGCCTGACTCAGCTAAGAGCCTGGAGGGTTAACCTCCAAAGTCAGGTGCCTCCTTCCAGTCTTTATCCTGGGTGAAAGACAAAGGAGGTAATGAAAAGGTTTTAGACGTGGCTGAGCCCAGAGAGGAGCTTACTTTGCAGCTAGAATAAGACCAAACAGAGAAAGTAACAGTGACACATTACAGAGAGCTTGGATGTGCCTGAAGTCGCACTTTTGCACAGATCTCCTACGTCTACACTGCCTGCCTCTTGGACTCCTGCTGACTCTCTTGCAAAACTCACCTCCCCGCAGTCTGGGGAGGGCCTCTAAGAGGTCTTCCTTTCTGGCCTGAATTATTTTAGTCTTTGACTAATTCCCAAGGGAGTGATTCATCACTGTGGGATGCTTTCCTTGTCCAAGGAACACTCCACCTCCACATTCCTGGGGTTCCAGGCTCCCCTCCAAACCCAGCAGCCCAGATTTCATTCCTGAGTTAAGTGAATGGTGAAGGCTGGGCCTTTTGGTAATGTTGGTGAGTTGGAATTTGCCTTTGGAAGAAGGATGACTTGTCCTTACACCCTCGATATAATGTGCCAGGGTAGGAGAATGGCCCTGGGGAGATGAGGAAAGGGGGACGAGATCACCTGGAACAGAATACACATCGCTCTGCCCTACCCATATACTCCTTTCTTCTTTCGCTTTGGGCTCTCTCCTTTCACCGTCCAAGCTGACGTTCCCAGAGTGTGTTAGTGCTGTGTGTGTGTGTGTGTGTGTGTGTGTGTGTGTATGTGTGTGTTGGTCCTTTACATGTGTGTTCTCATTGAGTTGTCACAATTGCCATGTGAGGAAAATGAGATGTGGTGAATGGCAAATCAGGGGCCGAGGCGGGTTTGAACCTGCATCTTCCTGATTTTATGCCTACCTCTCTAAGCCAGCCTTGCCGATGGCAATCACTTTGAAGAGCCAAAGGATTTATGAAGAGAGAGGGATTACTGGGCAACCCAGGAAGGTTTAGGGTTGGAGTTGAATTTGCATATTGACCTTGGGGCCCTGTTTCTCTACTTGTATTTGCATATGTGCTTCCCACCTTGGGAGGGCATGCTTGAAGTCCGGAAGTACTTGATTGTGGTGATTGTCAGGGAACCAGGGAGCGGACAAGCCTTGGTTAGGCTCCTGAAGGCAGGGCATGCCCCAGAAGCCCGGGACAGGTGATGGCCTGCCATTCCAGGTCTGCGGAATGGTCTCTTGGGCCTGTACAGACCAGAGGAAGTCGTGCAAGTGACCAAACCTGGCCCACTCTGGTGTGGGCCTGGCCCTCCCCTGCCCCAACCCCTGGCAGGCCTTTTATTCTTCTCGAATTGATTCGCAAACCTACTTGCCCTGGAGGCTGTTCCACACTTTCATCTCTTCTGAAAAGCCATCCCCTGCCCCACAGCCATCACTCTCTCAGCTGAGGACCTCTTCTCTTGAGTTAACTCCCTCTCACCTCCCACTCCCTCCTCCTTGACTCTAGACTGCTGTGATAACCAACTTTGAGGGAGCGCTTCATGCTGTCCAAAGACATGTGATGCCATCCCCTCCTGTCTTCTTCAGCAGATTCTCCCCGTGAGCCTCCTCTCTCTGTGTCTATCTCTCTCATCTTCATTTCTCCCTATGTACATGTTCCTTCTCCGATGCCTACAAATGTGCCCAAGCCTCTCCCATTCTTTAAAAATAAATCCTCCTTAAGCCCTGCCATCTCACTAGTTAGTTCTGGATGTCTCCTCCCAACTCCTAGAAAAACAAGCAGCCTCTGCCCCATCACCTTCACTCCCTGCTGTATTCCTCCTATCGCATGGGAGAGAATTTTTGAAAAGGGAATGTATCTGAAACCTCTAAAGTTGTAAGCAGCATTCCACCCCAGTGGACCCCCATTTTGCAAAGAATGGGGGGAGGTGCCTTATTCTCTCTCTTCTTTGGGGCCAGAGTTTCTTTCCGATTGTTGGTCACACTCTGGATGTCCTCGTCATTGAGGAGCTTAGCACTGACCTGGTTGGCATCAGCTTCTGTCTTTCTCCACTTCTCTATATTCGTCACCTCTGTTGTTTCTTCCTTTTCTGACATTCCTCTTCAGGAGACCCTCTTGCCTCTCTTCCCAGACTTACTCTATCCTCCCTGGCAGCTCCTGCAATCCCTCCCTCTTATTGACTGCCTCCTCCCAGAAGCTCCAGGTGAAGGGGGATATCCAGGCTATCTGTTTCTTCCTCTCCAGGCTGCACTCCTGACTCTTCTTCCCCACTTTCTTTCCAATGCCCCAGCCCATTTCCTCTACCCCTTTCTACCTTCCTTCTGTGTTGGCTCCCCATTCGAATGGGAGCTCCTTGAGGTCAGGGATTCTCTTTTGTTCTCTTTGTATTTGGATCCCAGAGCTCAGCACAGTACCTGGCACACAGTAAACCTTTAATAACCACTTTTTGGACTTGCCCACTATGTCTGTGCCACAAATTGGCTAACCAGTTCCTAATTGATGGATATCTTCTTTGCTCCCACACAAAGCTCCAGTAGAAATATTTCAGGGTACATGGAACTCTGATTTTTTCCAGTCAAGTCTTACAAGCCAGATCAGATGACCTTTGCTCAGTTCTCATCCTTCTTGAGCTCCCTGCAGTCTTCTCCTGGAAACTCTCTTCTCTCTAGGCTTTTCTGACATTCTCTTGGTTCTCTTCCTTGTCTGACCATTTCTTCTCCATCTTTTTTTTTTCTGGAACATCTTTTCTGTTTTTCCCCTTAACTGTATGTATCCCTAAAGACTGGTCCCAGCAGTTTTCAGATGAAGGAATTAAAACTATCTATAGTCATATGAGAAAATGCTCTAAATCACTATTGGTTAGAGAAATGCTAATTAAAACAGCTCTGAGATACCATATCACACCTATCAGATTGGCTAATATGAAGAAAAAGGAAAATGAAAAATGTTGGAGAAGATGTGGGAAAATTGGAACACTAATGCATTGTTGGTGGAGTTGTGAACCAACCCATTCTGGAGAGCAATTTACAAGTATACCCAAAAGGCTAGAAAGCTGTGCATACCCTTTGATCCAGCAATACTACTACTAGGTCTGTATCCCAAAGAGATCATAAAAAAGAGAAAAAGACATACGTGTACAAAAATATTTATAACAGCTCTTTTTGTGGTGACAAAGAATTCAAAATTGAGGGGATACTCATCAATTAGAGAATGGTTAGACAAGTTGTAGAATATGAACCTAATGGAATACTATTGCTCTATAAGAAATGATGAGCAGGCAGATTTCAGAAAAACCTGGAAAGACTTACATGAACTGAAACTGAATGAAGTAAGCAGAACCAGGAGAACATTATACACAGTAACAGTAACATTGTGAGATAACTGACTTGGATAGACTTAGCTCTTCTCAGCAATGCAAGGATCTAAGATAGTTCCAAGGTACTCATGATGGAAAATGCTGTCCACATACAGAGAAAGAATTATGGAGTCTGAATGCAGAGCAAAGCAGACTATTTTCTCTCTTTTTTTTTCTGTTTTTTTCTTTCTTGTGTTTTCCCTTTTTGTTCTGATTCTTCTTTCACAGCATGACTAATGTGGAAATATGTTTAATATGATTGTGCATGTAGAGCCTATATCAGATTGCATGCCATCTTGGGGAGGGGGGATGGGAGAGAGGGAGGGAGAAAAGAATTTGAAAGTCAAAATCTTATAGAAGTGAATGCTGAAAAATAAATTAATTTTAAAAAATTAAAAAAAAAAGGTTGGGTCCTGGGCCAGTTCTGAAAACAGAACTGGGGTAATACCTGTTTGACAAGTATGCACTAGGAGAAGATTGTGAAAGTTCCTTCTAATACCCGTAAGGCCTTGGGGCCCTGACCTTGGATACACCAAACAGGTAACTCTTCTGTCTCCAGACCAAGAATAAAAAGTTGGCATCTAGACCATGAAAATTCCATCTTCCCCAGAGTCTTCTCTTCTCCCACCATCTTCCCAACCCTTCAGGTTCACAACCTAGGTATCATCTTAGCTGGCTTGCTGTCCCTCCCCTACCACATGCAATCTGAATTTTGCCTTTTGGATATATCTCCAATATGCCTCCTTATCCCTCTGATGATGGGATCACTGGTGCAGACCCTTATCACCTCACACCTAGACTATTGCTATAGCTTGCAGGGGTAGGGGACACCTGTCTATCCAGCCCTTACTTCTCTTTGGATCTCTAGTCTTGTGTGTCCAACTGCCTATTGGACATCTCAAATGGGAAATCCTGCAGACATGTGCAGGATCATAAACCCAAACTATCTTTATCTTTTCTCCAAACCTTCCCATTTTCCAGCTTTGCTCCACTGTCTTCTCAGTTACCCAAGCTCACAAGCTCAGTGTCAGCTTATACTCCTTACCCTCATTCCCCCTGCCACCATATTGTAAAATGTTGTCTCTCCATCCTTCACCATATCTCCCACCCATGTCCCCCCTCCTCCTTTGACACTACTACCACCCTGGTACAGACCCTCAGCACCCCTGCGTACCTCTGCCACTCACTTGATGTGTGACCTTGGACACCACTTCTCTGATTAATTTCTTTGTTTCTTTGCCTTTAAAATGAGGTGGTTGATAGAGGGAGGAAGATAGGAGAAGGGGGGTGATAGAAGGGAGAGCAGATTGGGGAAAGGGGTGCTTGGAGTCCATGCTGTCCTGAGGTGGGGGACGGGAGAGATAGGGAGAAAATTTGGAATTCAAAATCTAGTGGAAGTGAATGTTGGAAACCGAAAATAAATATATTAAAAAAACAAAATGAGGTGGTTGGTATGATCAGATTAAAGAGTGTAAGTAATTGTTACGTTGACACCTCATAGCCAACAGGCCCAAACAGGCTGCTCAGCTTTCCCCCCAAACAGCCATTCCCTATCACCTGGAAGAAACCTTGAGGTCACCTTTGTGTGAAGAAATGGAAAACCCCCTTTATTAAACTCTTGCTCTATCAGGTAGATGCACCTACTAGATTTCGGGTACTGTGCTAAGTGCTTCAGATACAAAGAAAGGCAAAAACTCTGGTGCGGCCCTCAAGGAGCTCCCATACTACTGGGGGAAATGTCATTCAGTCATGCAGGTGATCTCAGAGAACCTGCTTCTGACTCAGAAAGGAGGCTCACCACCTCTCACTAGTGCTTCCCTCCTCCTCCTCCTCCTCCCCAGAGGAGTTGATATGGTCACGGGATATAGTCCCAGATGAGAAAATACTGATGTGGTAACAAGGTATGAGCACTTGTCACCCAGTTCACCATCTGGAACTACCCCCTGCGCTGAGGGAGGGGGCCAAGAAGGGACTCTGCTTCCTCCTGCATGTCGCTGACACCCAGTCCCAATGATCCTCCTTCAGTCAGAGTGGAGCAAAACGAATTATCTCATTAGTTTCCTCTAGGAGTGGAGCCCTCTTTGGGTGTCAAGGCCCTTGGCTGCCACACTGGCAGCAATTCTGGAGACGGCCAGAGTTGCCTCTTGTCACCTCACTCAGTACATCGACCGTCCTTCTGTTCATCCCTCCGCATCCTCCTGGCTTTGCTTTGTTTGCGCGGCCTCATTCACACAAGCTGCTCCCAAGTTTCTCCTTTTTCTCCTTTCGTATCATGCACCCATGATCAGTTGTCTTCACAGGCCACCAGTTGTTCAGCTATTTTCCACTTCCCTCCAGTTCTTTGGAGGCATATATGGGAGCTTTCTCTCAGGATGAGGGCTCAGGTTCCCTGGGTGTTTGACCTCATTGTGGGGCCAGGGGTGGCATTGCTGGGCCCAAGATTGTTTGCACCTTAGGGGCTTTTTGGGTTTGCTTGGTTCCCAGAAGGGTAGGACCAAGTCTTAGCTCCACCAACATTTATAGGCCCAACTTGGGATTTCCCAAGTCTTGATGCATGTCACCTGAAAACCGGGAGGGGCTTTCTTCTCTAGCATAGCTCAGGAATAGAAAGTAGAAGACAAAAGGCATGGTGAAGGTGAGCTGGAGAGAGGACCAGGGGAGGCAGAGATTCAAGGGATGAGGCCAGCATAAAGTTGGGCTTGTTACGTAGAATCAAGGGAACGTGATGTCAGAGTTGGGGTAATGACCCAAGAAAGTTCAAATCAGGGAACTGAATTCTGTGGGGGGAGCAGGGGGTAGAGAGGGCTGAAGCGCAGGGAGATGGAAGGGAAGGAGGAATTCTGGAGTCCTGGCTTGTGAGAGCCAGGTCATTCCTAGAGCCCAGGTCTTATGCCTTATCTGGATCACCAGTGCTCCCCAGGGTCTCCTTTCCTGGTTGGCAGGCGAAGCCCCTCCTACTGCAGCTTCAAGCTGTCTTTCTTGGGTTCCTTCGTTACTCTCAACTTCAGTCAAACTCCCCTTTTCCTTATTCCCCATACTACAGCAGGCCTAGGGTCTAAGCCTATCTATGACTCCCATGCCTGGAATGCTGTGCTTCCTGAGCACCTCCTTTTAGATCTCTGAGCTTCTTTCAAAGCTCCGTTGGAGGGTGCTCATTCCTCCTTGAGTCCCAGCCTGATCACTTGAGCTGCTTGTCTATCCCTACCCCTAATGACCTTTGACATACTCACCCAAGCCTGGGGCACTTTAAGTGTGGAAGATGTGACTCCAGATTGGAGGAGAGAGTGGGGATTGGGACATAATGCTGCAAAACTCCATAGGCCTGGGGGTGGGGAGAGGATGTTCAGATTTTCTGTGGCAAACCTGTGGAGAGAGATTCCTCAGGCATGCTAGGGAGACTGGTTCCTCAAGAGAGCTCTGTTTTTCACTCTACCACCCTAGAGAGACCATCTGAATAGGCCTCCTTGGGGAAGACTGAATCCTCTCGCCTGCTTTGAGCTGAGATCTCTCTCCCAACTAGAGAGCTTCTTCCTTCTTATGTATTTTTTTAAAATAATTTATTTATTTATTTAACTTTTTACATTCATTTTCACAAAATTTTGGGTTCCCAATTTTCTCCCCATTTGTCCCCTCCCCCCTCCCCAATACACTGAGCATTCTAATTACCCATATCACCAATCTGCCCTCTCTTCTTTCATCCCTCCCTTCCCTTACCCCATCTTCTCTTTTGTTCTGTAGGGCCAGATAACTTTCTATTCCCCATTACCTGTATTTCTTATTTCCTAGTAGCAGGAACAATACTCAACAGTTGTTCCTTAAACTTTGAGTTCCAACTTCTCCCCCTTCCT
>CM053775.1:1727257-1761720 GCA_028658325.1 Potorous gilbertii
CTGCAGCACCTGTGGGTGGAGGGATCCCCGCAGCCACTGGAGATTCCGTCCCTGAAGCCTGACCAGATCTGCCCCTCCTTGGGCTGTGTGGCCAAGGTAGGGCTGGGCTCTGCTCCGGTTCTGTGTGCGATGGACCTTTGGTGAGGATTTTTCCGGTCTTTCTGGAACAGAAATCTCCTCCTCTCTGTTGTTCTGTGACTTCCACCTCTCCAGAATTTGTTAGGAGTTCTTCTTTACAGATATTTTATAGGCTGTGGTTTCGGAGCTAGCTTAAGTGTGTCTTTCTACTCCACCATCTTGGCTCCTCCCCTTCTTATGTATTTTTGTTAGTATATTCTAAATCTGTATAATTTATCTGATTTTTATTTGCCATTTACTTGGATAAATGGACTTACTGACTCTTGGATATTTCTGAAGGGTTTTTGTGTCATCACCATTTGCCAGGAAGGAACTAAGGTAGCAAGTTGCCCTTCCCCTTAAGAGCGACCAGAGAAAGTGGCATTGACTGACAATCTAAAATATTGTACCCCTTGACCAGAGATATTTGTGGGGAGCAGATAATCCCTCTCCAAGATGGGAGAAAGGAATGGCCAGTCTCTAGAAGGTCCACTCTGAGTCCTTCCTGCCTCTCCTCCTCCTCCCCTAAGTATTGTGCTGGTCGTACAGGGGTCCCTGTGCCTAGGGATCTTCTCTCCTCTGAGGCAAGGCAGGCCTCAGGGCTTCTCTCTCCACCCACCCATGATCCTTCTCTATATATTTAGATAATGACCATGAACATATACATCTTCCATGTGGGGCACCCCCCCATACCTTGTGCTTTGTATTTGCTTTATAGTTTCTATATACTTTACAACTGGTTTTTCTTTGCTGATATGGGGTCCTTCTCCTTAGTTACCTCCTTTGTCTCCACTTCTTGCTGTCTGTGATGTTTCCCACAAAGATTGAGTTCTGCTGCATGATTGGTCAATGGGGGATGGGGGTGGGGAGGAGAGAGAAATCCCCTCCCGCTGTAATCTGGGAGAAGGCCAAGATCCCCCTTCTCTCAGGAACCAGTCCTTCCTCCATCCACACAAGACTCTCTTCTACACTCCCAGAGTTCACACTCCTTCAGTTTGGCTCGAGCTGGCAAGTAAGCTTTGTAAAGGTCATCAGGGCCGTGTATGACATATGGCAGCCCTGTCTTGCTTCAGTCTCCATCAGTTTAGTGTGGTTCCACAGGGGGCTGTGATTCTAGTGACATGTATCAATTAATGTGCATCTAGTCACTCTAGTCAGCTCATATTCACATAAGAAGTAAATATATGAATACATATTATATTTAGGGATAATGAGATAAGATAGATTGTTTCTTATAACAGGCCCCAAACTTTAAACTACAAGTCATCTGTTTACTTGCTTGTTATTAGAAAGTTCACTTAGCTAAGCACCAGAATTCTGATTAGGAGACCTTGTGGCCTGTAGGGCCGAGGCCAATGTGGGTGAGAGGACAACAGGGCTCTGGACCTCCACCCCTTTTGGTTTAATCACCATGACAAAGCCCAGCGTGGGTGGGATGTCCTAAGGTGATGTGAAAAGTCCCTCATTCCCCCAACCTATTTTGGTACCTCTGGACCACCCTCTCTTGTCCAACTCAGGGAGTCACCCATCTTATGTCATGGGGGATGACCCTTGCCTTGCCCATCCTATGACTACCCATGCTGATGCATCACTTCTGGCCTTCCTGGGGGGTCAAGAGCAAGACCTATCAACCAATTAGACTATTTTACTTTGCCCCTTCTTTGCCCCTGGAGGTAGAGGGCATCTCAGATCATGGAGAAGATCTGAGGTCCACTTCATTAGAGGGAGCCATGGACCCTTTAATAAAGTGCTATCACCTTGGAGCTCTGCCTTAGTTTATTTTATTGTGGATTGGACTATGGCAGGCTAAACCAAGAGACCTCGGAGTCCCAGAGAGCCCTAAGAAGTTAGGGAAGACAAAAGGAGGCCACCTGGCTCCAACCTGGAAACATTGTGTCTCAAGCCTTCATCTGCTCTGGCTGAATGTAGTCGGTACCTCTGCCATTAGACTGGGAGTTCCTTCAAAGTAGGGATCAGGTTTTTACCTTTTTTGTATCCCCATTGATTGGCACAGTGCCTGACACATAGTAGGGACTTAATAAGTGCTACCTTACACTTACTAGCTGTGTGACCCTGAACTTAACCCTGACTACCTCTCCCCAAAAACCAAAAAGGAAACACCTGACTTACAGTTGGAGGTGAAAAAAATTCAATTCAGTTCATAAAAAAAAAGCTCCACAAGCACCCACTGTGCATACAGAGCAATACATTAGATCTGGTCCTGACTTTAGGAAAGTTACAATCTAGGAAGGGAGCAAAACATATATGTAAATAGAGTCAACAATTCAGTTCAATGAGCATTTCATTGGTGACTATTATCTGCTAGGCATTGTGCTAAGTCCTGGAAATTAAAAAAAAAAAAAAGGAAGAAAGAAAGGGAAAGAAAGAAAAGAAATATCCCTACCCTCAAGGACCTTACATTCTCCTGGTGTGTAGGACATGTACCCAGACATACAAGTACAAAGTAGAATCAAGACAAACAAGCATCTGCTAAGAGGTGAATACTAAGAATGTTCTAGGCATAAGGGACAGCCTGTACAAAGATGTGGAGGTGGGAAATGGAATGCTGGAAAACAATTTGGCTGGAACACAAAGTATGTCAAGGGAAGTGATATGTCATCAGTTTAAGCAGAGAGGTTGGAGACATATGGTGAAGGGCTTCACAGTCCAGGGGTATTTGTATTTTATCCTAGGTGCAACAGAGGATGCACAGGATTGACATCATCGGCCCTGCACTTTAGGAAAACCACTTTAGTGACTAAATGGAGGGTGGACTGATGCAGACATATGAACATGTACACTCATGCAGATACATGTACACACAGGCATGTGTACATACACAGGATAGGTGTACACACAGGGCGCACACACGAGCACATGCACACATGTGCACGCGTACACACATGTGATAGGACACGTGTATGGGCACACACGGACATGCATACACACATGGGACATGTGTACATGCATACATACTAATTTCAATTTATTGTTTATTTTGAGCATTCTTTTCATTCTCTCCCTCCCTCACCCACTGAGAAGGTAAGTGCTATGATCTCAGTTGTACATGTGAAAATAATGCAAAAAGAGGTCCATATTAGGCGTATATTTTTTTAAAAGCCAGAAAAACGAAGTGAGAAAATTCCATTTCCATCTGCACTCCAAATCCAGCAGTTCTCTGGAGGTGAGAGCATTTTTTCATCATGAGTCCTGTGAAGTCATCTTGGATCACTGTATTAGCTGGAGCAGCCCACCTTGGAAAAAGAGGATGGAGAAAATGGGGAGGTCCCAAGGCCTCTGGGGCACATTCTGGGCGCAGGGAGCGGGTTATGAATGATGAGCTGGAATGAAGGAAAACAGTACTTACCATACAACAATCATCACACTAAGCCCTGGGGATACAAATAGACAAAGATACTTTCTCACCTAAAGCAGCTTACACTGTAACCAGAAAACCAGGTTCAAGGCAGAAAGGAAATGAATGTTTATTAAGTATCTACTGTGTGCCGGGCAGTTAATAAATATCTCGTTTGATTCTCACAAGAATCCTTGGAGGTAGGGGCTGTTACTTTCCCCATTTTAGAGTTGAAGAAAGTGAGACAGTTACACAGCTTGGAAGGGTCTGAAGCTGGATTTGAACTAAGGTCTTCCTGACTCTAGGCTCAGCGCTTAATCCACTGCAGCACCCCCTAGAGCCTTAGGAGTGGCCCAGGTGGCTAGTGAATGAGGAGGCTGTAGAAGAGGTGGCTGAAAAAGGAGATGACGAAATGAAATATGGCTAGTGTTCACTTTACAGATGAGGAAACTGAGGCATCCCAGAGAAGTTACATGATTTGACTGAGGTCTCACACACTGAACCTAGCATGAGTGTAGATCCAGCCAGGCTTCGTGGTAGTGGGATGACCTTGTGAACTATTCTAGACTGAAGAGTCCTTGGTCCTGATTGGGATGTCAGAGCAGACAGGGCCTTTAGGATACGTGAATGTCAAGATCTTAGGACGAGGACTACAAGCGACTTGATGTCTCTAGTATGTTCCCATTAGGCAACACGTTAGTCTTATCTTCATGGTCATTTTGTAAGTCATTTTCTGAAATTCCCTGTTGCTTTGTGTTCCAAAGGCACGGACTAGCCTGCTTCTCAGGAGCCACCTGGAGATTTGCTCCTGGGTTCATTTGCATAGCAAAGACTTCAACATGTTTTTCTTTTAAAGATTATATGTATTTTCTTTGTTCAAATATTCCTGTTTTAGCTGGGTAGAAGATTCTGATATGAAACCTAATTTCTTCTGATTTTTGATAAACTATGCTCTAGCCTTTTCTGTCTTTTCTCGTGTTCAGCGAATAATCCTGTGCAATTACGATCAGAGTTCCCTTGAAAAAGATTTTTCATTTGTTTGCAACATCTTCATTTTATTAGTGAAGGTCTGGAGTTTGGCAACAATGTGTCTGGATGCCTTGAAATTGGCATTTCCCTCTGGTGTTACCTGATGAATTTCATCCCTCTCTCTCATCTGTCCCCTGAGCTTAATAGTTCTGGGGAATTTTCTTGTGGGCATAATGGTACTTGCACATGCTGTGATAGTGGCTTGCCACAGGGGAAAGGTTAGGGAGCCTGCTTCTGGGAGATTCATGATGTGTAATCAAAGTGCCGTGGAGACACCCTGGAGCAGTGAGGGGGAGAGGGGAGAGGAAGAGGAAGAACATGGTCAGTTAGGGTTCAGCTGAAGGCACCAAAGGGTGCCTGCGGGCACCTGGAGGCCAGAGTGTAATTTGCTAAGTGGGATTTCCTCAAAAGTGAGAATTGCACTGTTATTTGTATTTTATTTTCACTCAACTCCTTGGCTGTTTGCTAACCAGCCTAGCCGGGACCCAAATCTTATCTCTGGATGACGTAACCCTTTCCTGCCTAGAACTTCTGTCTGAGGACCTGCTGTCCTGTGGGTGGCTACCTCAGTTGCTCATTCTATCTAGGGCTAGGCTTCCTTTCCCTCTAGCCACTTTGTTACCATCCATTTGGATGATGTGTCCCTGTGACCCTTCTTCTCCCAGATTTTCCGTTCTTCAACCCTAATCAAATGGAAAGAGTGGGTTAATCTTCTCCCCTGTGGTTCCATTCACTCTCCCTGCGACTTTCAAACCAAAATCTCCCTGCCCACTCTTCCCGCTGTTTGTCATTTCCCCCAATTACAATCTAAGTTCCTGGAGGGCAGAGGCTGTCTTTGCTTTGGTATTTGTATGCCTTCCCTCCACCTCGTGTTTGGCTCTTGCTAAGTCGTAAGGAGAGTCTATTGGTTTATTCCAAGATCTAGGGATCTAATGATCCTGACCTCCCTCAAGCTGCTCCTTCAAGACTCCAGTTACCATCTATGACACTGGAGACCTTAGATCTTGTTTCCCAGCGCATTCTCTCCCTTTGGATGATTTGATTGCCAGCCTCTCAGGTCTTTACTCGTGTCCTCCCCACTCCTGCCACACTGCTATGGATTTTCATGATCATGTCACCCTGGTCTATTTTGTACTGATGATGTATTTCTCATTAGATGACCTGGGTTTGAATCCTATGTCTGCGACATAGTAGCTCTGTTAACCTGTTAAACCTCTTTCAGCCTCAGTTTCCCTGCCTGTAGTACGTACCTCACATGGCTCCAATGCAACTCATATTATGAACTTTAAAGTACTAGGTAGTTTATGATGATGGAATGTCAGATCTGTCTTAATTTCCTTTAAAACTTATTAAAATCCAATTGTATATGTCATGCTATGGGGCTGTTGTTGAATTAAATTAGTTATTTTGTCCTTCTAACAACCTGTCTTCCTTGTCTTGGGGCTCTTTTCAGCCATAATCTTTCTTTGTGGTGCTGAAGCACTTTCTTTTGTGCTTGCTCATTTCCTTGTCCTTCCCGCCTCCCTTATCTGACAGGAGATTCTCATTTGTGATTCTTTGGTTGCTGCCATTCTTTTCTCCTTTTCCTCGTTTATTTCTTTCTTTTGTAAAATTTGGGGTCATTGATCTCTATTCTTGCCGGGGATATTGAGGTACTGAGTTGTTATCTAGCTTTCAATTTCATTATCTCCCGGAACTTTCAAAGTCTGCTCCTTTCACAGCAATGACTTTCTTGATTGCCAGAGGAACATGAATCTACAATGCAGTACTGAGCGTAGTAGACGTCAGAGAATCCCAACTCAAATTCTCTCGCCTTTGGGTTCCTTAGGAACTGACCGAGGCCATGCTTTCCTAGCCCTGCCACACCTGGGAAAGGGACTCTAGACCACATGTGTCAGCCGTCCCCTTTGGACCGGGAGCTAGACAGTGTGTAGGGGCAGAGATGTGGGAAAGCCAAGGCAAGGGAGGTACTTGCCCCCAGGAGTGAATCTGAGAGATAGAGAACAGGTGGGACGGAGCCTTCCAGCTCAGAGCCTAAGGAGGGAAGAACCATAGCACTAGCATATTCAGAAAGAAAGGGACGGTCCCTCTAGTGGGGACTGGCTGGATGAGATCACTGGGGTGGAAGAAATGAGAACTGTGATGAACACAGAGGCCCAGAAAGATTTGGCTTTGAATCGATCAGAGGAAAAGAAGTAGAGCTCAGAAAACAACAGACACAATGACCAACAGCTTCGATGGAAACATCCATCACAAAACAACTGGAGGAGAAGTTTGCCAAGTGACCTGGAAGCTTAGCCTGAAGAAGAGACAGAAGGGAGCGACTCTTCTCTGGCAGCCAATGCAGGGACTAGAACTCACATCTTCAGACTTTTGGAATATATCATTTAATTCTGCTTATTCTATTCTCTTTCTCTTTTTCCTTTTCTGTTTTCATTAAAAATGCGGTTTATTATATGGTTGGCTCTCTGGGCGGGAGGGGGAAGGATACTGGGAGAAATTCTGAGGATTTAAAAAATCAAGATAGCAAACTCCTGCTCATCCTTAGAGAGAGGGAGCTCCATTTTCTCTTCTCACCCTGGGCTCACAAGTTTGAGTGCTAGGGAAAAGACTACCCTGTTGTCTACTTCTCCAATTTTTTCCCAATAATCCCAGTGGCGGCTCTGCCATTGACTTGCTCTGTGACCTTGGATAAGGTCCTTCCCTTCTCTGCTTCTTCATTGCCTTGTCTTGAACTTGCCTCTAAGGTAATTTTCATCTCCAATATTCCACGAGTAGCTTAGAGGTAACCTCAGCCCCAACCCTTCGAGGTCATTTGGTCAGAGGGCAGAAAAACTGAAGAGAAGGTCAGCTGGTTGGTGATATCATCTCACCATGGACAGGTTACTCAGCTGAACTGATAGCTGCCTGGTATCTCTGACTAGTGACCATGTGTGGTCCAGCCCAGCAGAGGCATAGGCAAGAGGGGCCTGGGGATAGTATGCAGAGGGATTACGACTAAACTGACAACCCACAACTGCCACTTTGCTACTAAGAGACCCTCAGCAATTAACTCTCCATTGCTGCCATGCCTGGCATTTCGGGCTGTCCACAAACCCTCATCCCACTTTGTCTCCCATACAAACTGATCTCCTTTTTGTCCCACAAGCTGTATGCCCTTCTAAGCTGTTGCCTTTACCATTTTCCCCACCTGGGATGCCCTTCTTCATTCCCTTTATTTGTTTTAAGTCTGGCCCTTCCAGCAAAGGCCCAACTCAAGGCCCATGGTCTCCAGGGTCTTCTTAGATTTCCCCAGGCCATAGGTCTAGCTTGGTTTTCTCTATACTTCTCCCCAAATGTTCAGAAGGCAGAAGCTATGCTTTATATGCCCCCATGTGTATCCGTCAAGATAGTGTAACATGGCACCTCCTCCACATATACATGCCCATGTACATGGAGATGTCTTGATGCTTAGGGAAACCACCTGGGGCCTGATTGGAGGAGGGCGTTGGGGAGGCATTCCTATTAGCAGGTGTCCTGATAGGCCTTAGGTAGACCCCAAAGTAGGTCTCAAGCTGTCATTTCACTGCCCCTCTATGACTTGGGGGGAGATGGAAAAACACGGCTGCTCTGAGTCAGCTCTTTGGAAGGAAATGAGCGGGGCATATGAGACTGGGAACCATGGCCTCAGGCTCCATGGGATGAATTCCCCCCCCCCCCACCCCCCGACTAGGATGCCTTCTCTGGAGCTGGGATACAGCCTCAGAGGAAACAGACAGACAGACAGACACACACATACTATCTTCACTGCCCCCTCCCCCCCCACCCCCCCAATAGATATTTTTGCTTAATAGACCTTAAGAAGGCTCGCTAGCACCACATATATGTCCAGGCATCCAGGATGTCACACAGCTTCCCCTCTCACACACACACACACAAACGCACACTCATGCACACACACACATACTCACAGTCTTCACACACTCACACACACCCTCATGCACACACACTCATGAATACACACTCACACCCAGAAAAGACATTCCTGAACAGTTACAAACACGGCCTCCATGTGTGCTTTGCAGAAGTAGCTAGCCAACATCTGCATTTGCACAGAGGAATGAATCTTTGGGGCTGGGTGTGGGCAACCCAGCCTCAGGGCCTCCTTTCAGGAGCAGCCTCCATGAACAGTGCCTTCCTCCATTCTTTCCTGGCACTCCCCAGATCCTGCCTTTGGCCCAACCCCTCCCAGATGTCTTGCTCTATAGCCAAAGGTGAAGATAGGGGCTGTCACAATCCCCAGTGGCATTATGCCAAACGAGGTGAAAGAGCAGGTGGGTGGGCAGGGAGGCTGGAGTTTGGGGTGGCCTGTGAGTGAGTCTGTGTGCATGTGTATGTGTGTGCGCCAGAGAGGCTGGGAGAGCCAAGACAGGGACAGGAGACCTGTGGCTCTGGCTGGAGAGCAGTCAGCACTGGTCAGCCCTGGCACCATGGGCTCCATCTCCAAGGACCTGAAGACAGCACTGGAGGTCTTCTCCATCTTCCAGTGGGCTCTGAGTGCCTTTCTCATTGGTGAGTCCAGTGCAGGGTAGGGACCGTGGCTCCTGCTGGATGGATGCATGTGTGGATGGATGGAAAGATGGGTGGATGAATACTTTTGGGGTTTGCCCATGCCTCAGGCTGGGTGAGTGGCTCACACTCTGAATACGTTAGCTCTATGGGGATGCCCATGTGTAGGTGGGCGGAGCTATGGACAATTGGGTCTCGTTTGGCAAAGATACTGACCAGCTACTGCCCGGCTCCATTGTGGTAGAGGAGAGACCTGGGCCAGGCCCTGCAGAGAAGCTAGGGAAATTCCTGTTCCTCAAGACTTTACAAAGAGGAGGGCTTTCCCCCTGTTGAAGTCCCTTAGGTGAGCCCTCCATGAGGAAGGGGTGTACACTAGGTGGTTTGGTGAGAGTTTCTGAGATGGAGAGGCAGTATGGTATTGTGGGTAGGGCACTGGACTTGGGATAAGGAAGGCCTGGGTTCAGATCCCACCTCAGACCCTTACTGGCTGAGTAACTGTGTGTAGCATTTCCCGTACTTGACAATTCAGCCACCTGGGCCTTCTCTCTGCCTCTCATATACTGTTAGCCACCAAGCATTTATTAAATGCTTACTCTGTGCCAGATTTTGGTAAGTATCAAAGATCTCCCATCTCCCTGCATTTGGCCTGGGCTGTTCCAGCCATGCTCTCTACATCCCTCTGCACCCTGCTGTCCTATAGCTGCCAGGAAGCTCCTTTGGGCTGTTAGCAGTTATTAGATGACTTTGGCAGGTTTTATTCTTAATGAAGCCAAAGCAGAAAAAATCCAGGGCTGTGGTCTTTTCAAGGAGGTTGGTTGATCATTCAAGCAGTCAGAGGATCACATGCTTTTAAAATGTCAGAGCCAGAGAGGACTTCCTAAGACACAGATACTTAGAACTGGAACAGGCTCTGGGATGTAGAATTAGGTGAGAGCTGGCAGGCCCCAGGAACATCAGACCTTGGAGCTGGAAGGTACAGAGGAGAGTGATTGAGATAAGCCAGTATTTGCTCACTCCTTCATCAGGACAGGCAGGCCTGGGCTGGCAGTGCAGGGGCAGGGGTCTAGTGGGGGCCCCCTTTGACCCTGTGATATGATCATGTGCCAGGTCAGTGGGAGGGGCGAAGAGCTGATGAAGTGACCTGTGGCTGGGTGAGTGCAGGAAGACCTTTTCATAGTAGATTTAAGGACGAATTCCTATGAAGCTGCGATAGGAGCGGGAGGGGAGGTATACCCCGGATGTCAGGCACATAGGGCCAAAGGCCTGATTCTCCTGCCCTAGTTATAGCTCAGGATTAGGTGAACTCACAGGTCCCTTCCAGATCACTTGGGCTGTGAGACAGGTTTAAATGTGGAGTTAATTAATGGCAGAAGGTGTCTGGGACACGGGAGATTGAGGGGGAGAAAAGAGTGCTATTGTGATGAAAGGAGAGCCATAGGAAGCTTGAGGAAGGATGACAAGGTTTGGAAGAGGTGCTATGGAGAGTGGGGTAGGGGGTTAATTAGGGAGTTGTGAGGGCCCGGTTGAGGTTACGCAACATATATTTGCAATGGACTTTTCGGATTTGTTTCTAGCTTTGTTCAGCAGCATGTGAGCAGGAGAAAAGGCAGCCAATAGTGGGAGTGATTCAAGCCGGGGGCATGGCAGGGCAAGACAGGCGAAAAAAAGGAGGGCAAGAGACTTGAGGACAGAGTAGAATTGAACTGGTTCACCCAGGGATCGAGACGGAGAAAAGAGCCCAAAGTCAGTTCTGGGGTGATGGTCAGGGAAAGAGCTGAGGGGCTGAAGTGCTGGAGGCCTCAGGGATTGTGGGAGGGTTGGGGGTCATGATCAGACCTTGGTTTTAGGAAAATCCCTTTAGTGCCTGAAAGGAGGATGAGAGCCTTGAGGCAGGTAGACCTCCAGCAGCTATGGCGATAGCCCAGGTGTAAGGGGACGAAGCCCTACGCAGGGGGTTGCAGCAGCAGAGGAGAGAAGCGGGCAGGTTTGAGAAATGTTACACAGGTGAAGCTGATAGACTTTGGCAGTAGCTCGGATTACGGAGCGTGAGACAGTAAGGGGAGCAGGAAAACTGACTGCAAGCCTAGGGGACTGGGAGAAAGGTGGTGCTCTCTGTGGTAACAGCCAATGTAAGAGAAGAGAGGGTTAGAGGAGTTTCCTTTTGGACACACTGAGTTTCAGATGTCTGCCAGTTTGAGGTGTGTGGACACACCTCACAAGCTTGGCAGTCAGGACAGAGATGGGGGCAGGGAAGATAGAATTGAGAATCGGCAGAATAAATATGGTCATTCAATTTATGGAAGTTGACGAGATCACCAAGTCGAGAATGGAATTTAAAAGAAAGATTCCTCCTTGGCCTGGACCTGTGATTTCATCAGAACGGGCTGCTCCTGGTACCACTGCAGATCAGTAACCATTCTGTAATTATAAAGGCAGAATCTAGATTCCGATTTGGACATTCTCTGCATAGAGATGATAATGGCCCTTGAGGGAGGTATTAAATGATCAAAGGAGAGAGGGTAGGGAAAAGAGGAGCGCGCCCTTGAGGGACACCCACTCTTGGGCAGGAGATGGATCCTGATCCCCCAGAAGAAAGTAAAAAGGGCAGGTAGATAGAGAAGAGAACCAGGGGAGAGCAGAGTCCAAGAAGTCAGGAAGAGAATTGGAGGGAACAATCAGCAGAGGCCCAAGGGAGTGTCCAAGCAAGATGAAGCATTAGAAAAAACCATCAGATTTAGCAATTAAGAGATCACTTGGTGACCTCGGCAGGAGTGGTTTTTGTAAAATGCTGGGCTGAGAAGCCAGATCATAAGGGGCTGAAGAGTGAGTGGGCAGTGACAAAGTGAATGTGGTGACTTTGAGAAGGCGGGGAGAGCTTGAGGACCTGGCAGGACCCAGGGAACAGCATCCTGGAGAGAGCAGAGGTGAGGGAGCCAGAAGGAATCAATTATGGGGAGAGCTTTCAGAGGATCTGAGGGGGATGGGGCCAAGATGCCGAGTAGACAGGTTAGTCTTGGTGAGGACAGGGATTCTGGTCTCCTTTGAAATTGGCCCAAATGAGGAGAAGGTGGGTGAAGCATAGAAAGTTTTGTAAGGGAGAGGAAGGAGCTAATTGCTGGTGGCCTCAATTTTTCTCAGGAAAGTGAGAGGTGAGGCTACCTTGGGAGAAGGGTATATAGGTAGGGGTGGAGTTGGGGGTTCAAGAGAGAGGAAGGTTAGAGTAGCGGCTGGGGAAATTAGTGTAGAGTCAAGCAGAGATGTTCGGTTGTTTTTTTGCTTCAGGGATTGCCATGCAGAAATGAAGGCTTAATCGAAGTTAAATAATATGAATTTTCGGTGGACCCAGTCATAATGGTTTTGTGACTTCTCTGGAATGGGAACAGAGCAGGGAGATGAGGGACAGTGACCTAAGGTTGAAGCTTAATACATGCTTATTGACTGACTGATTAGCAACAGGCTAAGGTCTCAAAGAATTCAAGGGCAAAGGAAGGTCCCTTTTTTCCATTTAATTTTATTTTCAGTTACAAATTCTCTCCCTCTGCAAAAAATAGAAAACCTATTACAAACATGAAGTCATACAAAACAAATTTCCACATTATCCATATTCTTTAAAAAAGCAAGAAAAAGAAAGAACAAGGAAAAAAAGAAAGAATAGAAAATATGCTTCAATCTGCCCTCTGAGTCCATTGGCTGGAGGTGGATAAGCATTTTTTGGTCACGAATCTTTTGGAATTGTGACTGGTCATGGTGGTGATGTGAATTCCTAAGTCGTTCACAATTTATTATCCTGACAATTTTGTTGCTACTGCATAAGTTGTTCTTCTGGTTCAGCTCAATTCACTTTGCTTCAGTTCATACAAGTCTCCCCAAGTTTTTCTGAACCCATCCCCTTCTTATAGCACAATAGCATTCCATTTATACACTAGAACTTGTTAAACCCTTCCCCAATTAATTGACAGTTTTTTGCCACTACACAAAGAGCTGCTCTAAACATTTTTGTACATATGGATCTTTTTGCTCTGTCTTTGGTCTCTTTGGGGCATAGGGTAGTACTGTTGCTGGGTTGATGGGTATGCATAGTTTAATGCCTTTGGGGCAAAGTGACAAATTGCTTTGCATCTCAGTCCACCTGTAGTGCATTAGCGTACCTGTTTTCCCACATCCCCTCCAATGTTTGTCATTTTCCTTTTCTGCCCTTTTAGCCAATCTGATGGGTGTGAGGTGATATCTCAGAGATGGTTTCATTTGCATTTCCCTTAGTATTAGTGATTTAGTGCATCTTCTCATAGGGCTATAGGAGGGTACCTTGTTGAACTTGTCAGTACTAGAATTTGTCAAGGCTGGGAAAGAAGGAAGGCATGATGACCTGGGAGGAAATGGAAGGTGTCCCTGCTGCCAGTCTCTTTCCCTCTCCAATCTGTTCTCCACAAATGCTAAAATAATTGTTAAGCTCAGGTCTTACCATGCTACGGGGCCACTAGTGCTACAGTGGTTCCCTATAGTATCTAGGACAAAAGACCCAACTCTGGAGTTTGGTGTTTAAGGGTCCTCCCAATCTGGCTTTGCACGGATGTTACTGCCCAGCCTAGTGCCTGTGGCCTGTGCCAGTGCAGGCAATCGGATCTTAGGCTGTCCCTGACCTTCCTTTTGCAGGCCCTGAAGGCGTTGGCTCTCTGCTCCTGGCTTCTGCTTAAAGGCGTCCCACACTCAGGTGCTTCCCGGGTTAGGAAACCTTCCCTGGTCCGATTGAGTCAAGCCCTTGTTCTGTGAGGCTTGGGTCTCCATTCTGTTTTCCTCTTGGCATCCCCAGCTCCTAGCACTGGGCCTTAAACCTAGTGAAGACATCATAACTGGCATTTGAATTGGACTGAATTGATTGCAGGATCAGGAGGGGGCTGGAGGCCAAAGGCAGATGGAGGAAGAGGATAGCAGGGACTCTCCCACACCTTTGAACTCTCTCAGAATCACTTGCTGCTGGAGCCTGAGAATCCAGATGTTTCTGGAGCTTGATGGGTCTTCTGGGGTGGGAGGGCCTTCCCTCAGTCAGGGACTTTCCAGTTTCCCTTCCCTTTCCCCACCTTCTGAAAACCAGGTCTTTTCTCAGTCCCTGGGCATCCCCAACGATTTGCCTGGGTTTAGCCTTTACTCCTGTTACCTTTCTCTAAATAGTGCTTGTGATATAGTCGGGAGAGAGAGTGAGGGCCTCCCCTTCTTCAGGGGTCTCCCTGGAAGTGGGCCTGTTGAGTCACAAAAGAATTGGTACTGGGAAAGGAGAGGGCCAGGGAGCAGAGCACTGAGATCTTGGCTTCACCCTCCTCCTCAGAGGATGGAGGGTAAAGGGAACTTTGTCATTGTAGGTGCCAACGTATCAGAGAATGAATATGCGCTTTGGAGTAGGTATAGGTGAACAAGACCCTGGATTAGGTCCCTCCTGGGGTAGGGAGGAATTGCTTTGGAGGCAAAAAAATGAGATTTGAATCTTGAATTTTGGCTACCAACTAGCTTGGATAGGTTACTGCATCCCTCTGGGCCACAATTTCCACAAACACATTCTCTGTTCTAAAGTCCCTTCCTAGTTCTGCCATATCTGTGTTCTAGGGTTCCCCACTCCCTCCCCCCAGTTCTGCCATCTGTGTTCTAGGGTCCCTGTTCTGAGATTCTGTACCCTGAAGCCTCTGCTTCCAGAGTCTATGTGCTTGTGTGGCTGCCCTGGTGCTGAAAGAGCCTGGCCACCAGTGTGTGTGAGTGTGTGTGATTGGCTGGGGGTGTAACTGATTAACCCTTTAATGCTTTCTTGTATTTCTCTCAGCTGTATCTGTGATCCTTTTCCATCTCTACCTGGTTGTGTTCACACCTTACTGGCCGCTGATTGGGCTCACAATTATCTGGCTGATTTTTGACTGGAAGACCCCTCAGCAAGGTAGAGCCCTGTTGTTGGGGAGAGGTCTGCACATGGATGGAAAAATAAATCTAGGTAGCATGGAGTGCTTGGTCCCAACCAGGCCTCATTTCTGGGGGTGGAATAGTGTGTGGAATGGGAGAAAGCATTTGGGATTTGGAGTCAAAAGGTCTGGGTTCAAGTTCAAGCTTTGAGATATATCTTATGCAACCCTGGGCAACTTGACTCATGTCTTTCAGCCTCCATTTGCCCTCCTATAAAATGGGGCTAGTCATGCTGACAGAGAATTGAGAACAAAGGGAGCTGAGGCAGTCCCCCTTCTGCCAGCTTGAAGCTGGCTACCAGTACACAGAATGGGAACTCTGGCCCTCTGCACCTTTGGCCCTAGGGGCTGAGGGAGCAGGTTTGGGGAGGTTCTGGTGTATTTTCAGGTGGTCGGAGGTCAGACTGGGTGAGGGGTTGGTGCCTATGGAAACAATACAGAGATTACTTTCCGCTCAAGGTGAGTAGCTCCCTACAGCCTGACCCTGGCCTTTTGCTGCCTGTGTGTCCACCTTTCTTCCTGACTCAGTCTCCCCCTATCCCCAGATGGTGAAGACTCATGACCTATCCCCCAGGCACAACTACATCATTGCCACTCACCCCCATGGGCTCATGTCACACAGTGCCTTTTGCCACTTTGCTACCGAGGCCTCCGGATTCTCCAGGATCTTCCCTGGCATCACCCCATACATACTCACCTTGGGAGCCTTCTTCTGGGTACCCATCCTCAGAGAATATGTGATGTGTACTGGTGAGTTGCTTGGTGACCAAGCCTTGGCCCAGGAGATGGGTCTGAAAGGCTGCTGATTGGCTATGGGGTGTGGGAGTGGCAGATGTTTACACCTCCTGTTGTTTACACCCCCCTTTCCCCCACCAAACCATCTTTTATGAGGGCTCACATTCACGACTCCACCTAGGAACATACAGATCCACAGGGAGGAGGTGGGGCACACATAGACCTGAAGAGACAAAGAAACAGGGATATCTCTGGTGGAGTTCCTCAGGCATCTGTCTTCAGCCTCTTCTGGGCTGGATCATAGGAGATAATATGCACGGCTTTGCCAACTATAAAGCACAATCCAAGTCTTGCCAGCTACAGAGATCAGTAATATTCTACCCAACATTTGTATTAAAGACTTAGGTGACGGCACCCATGGGATACTCAGTACATTCATGACATACATGACATACATGACATACAGGTGTCATCAGACTAGAAGAGAAAGCTGGATGGCAGCGCCAGCCACCCAAAAGATACCACCATTGGGCTGGCCCTTAATTCAGGCTAGTTTAATTGGGATAAATGTTCAACCCTATACTAAGATCCAAGATGTCTTGATATAGAAGTACAAGATGGGGGAAGCTCTTCTCCACTGTAGATTCTGAGGAGGTGGTTGCCTTTAGAGAGGAGAGGTACCTGGGTCCGGCCAGCTGGTATTCAGGAAAGAGAGGGCATCGGCGGGCTGGACTTTCCATGGGGAAGGGCCGCCAGGACAATGATCAAGGAGCTGGGCCTATTCAGCCTGAAGGCAAGAAGACTTTGGAGAGCCAGCTGTGCTACTTTTCTGTCCTATGCCAGACCCATTAGTCGTGTTCCCATGTGGCTCCAGAGGGCAGCCCCAGCAGCGGGAATGAGAGGAAGGTGCAGGGAGGCAGATTTAGGCTTGAGGTCAGGAACAACACCCCTGAGAAGTAGTGGGCTAACCAGAGGCAGGCTGGACTGGGCTCCCTCTCCCTGGAGGTCTTCCTGTAGAGGCTGGAGGCCCATTTGTTGAGCATGTGATAGTGGGGATGGTCTTTAGGGTCCCTTCTGGCTTGGATTCTGGGACTCTATGATACCTAGCCCACCTTTCCCCTCCTGCTCCCATCTCTTTTCTCATTCTGATCTACCAGATTTTGAGTCAGGTAGATTCTTCAACTGAGCTGACTCTGGGAACAGGGGAGAGAGAGATCTCTAGCTTTAGCTCCCAGGATGAGGTGTGTACCACCTGGGAGTGGACACTGTCAGGCTGGGGTTCCAAGGAACTATGAAAGGTGGGCACCCTTCTCATCTCACCGTTGAGAAGGTTGGGCTGGGCTGGGCTTCACTGCCTGCTGAGACCTCTTCACACATGTTTTGTCTTCCACATGGGGATGAAGAAAGGGGGTTGCTCTCTATTGTGCTAAATTCTGGGAGAGCATTGTGGGAGGGGTCCCAGTTGCATTCAGACACTTTGGCCCAAATGACAGCGCCAGGGAAAGGGCAGATCATCAGTTAGGAACTTTGGGTCTTGAGAAATCTGGAGTCCTGAGGAAAGCAGGCCCTGGGCTAATGGCAACTCTTCTTTCTAAGCTTCTGAACTAGTGTGATTGGAGCACTTGGACTTGGAGACCAGGGACTGAGCCTGCCATCCCAAGGTGTCCCTCTGGGCTCTGTACTCAGATGCCATTTGGTGATGCTTCTGTGGAGTCTATCAATGCCCTCTCCCAATGGGGAAACAATGGGAGAACTCTGCTATTAGGGCCTGCGAGAGCCACCCACACAAGATTAGGGTGCAGAATCCTCATTCTCCTCTATTCCCCTTGCCCCCAACTTTACCCTTGACTAAGGAGACTCCAGGATACATTCTGAAGTAAATGAATATGGGATGCAGCACCCTAGCCCAGGTCCATGCCTCGTGGAGCCTCTGTACTCAGGTCCAACCAGATTGCCCCAGCCTGTCCTGCTCTGCCCTGCCCACTAGCCGTGGACAGATTTGGTGGCCCTTCTGAGCTTCTCTGCCTTTTAGGAGCATGCTCTGTGAGCAGAGCCTCCATGGACTACCTGCTGACTGGCAATGGCTCAGGCAACGCTCTAGTGGTGGTGGTGGGCGGCCTGGCTGAATGCCGTTACAGCAGGCCTGGCTTCTCCATACTTGTCCTGAAGGAACGGAAGGGCTTTGTGCGCATGGCCCTCCAGCACGGGTAGGTGGCCTAGCCTGGGGTGGGCCTGGGGTCCTTGCTCACTCCTGGCAGCCCTTACGGGATGGAAGAAGGACTTTATGGAGCTCAGGGGATGACATGGGTGGAATCTGGGATGAGGGATGCAGCGGCAGTGAGCAGACTTGCCTGCCGGGATCCTGTTCCTATCATTTGGTGGTGGAGGCAGAGGGGGAGATGCCTCAGGAGATGAGCCTAGCTTAGCTCCCTGGGAGTCAGCTTACCTCTCCTCCTCATGGCAACCCTTTCATAAGAGGCCCCCTGGGGCCTAGGCTTAGGCCAGACAGAGAAGGGAAGAGGCCAGGTGGAGGCTGCAGAGGCCTGTTTCTTGCCCCTCCCTCCTCGTTCCCCCAATCTCCATAGGGTGGCCCTGGTCCCCTCCTATTCTTTTGGAGAAAATGAACTCTATGACCAGCACATCTTCACCCCAGGAGGCTGGGTCAACCGCTTCCAGCACTGGTTTCAGAGGTTGGTGCACATCTACCCTTGCGCCTTCTATGGCCGTGGCTTCACTGAGAACTCCTGGGGCCTTCTGCCTTACAACCGGCCCATCACCACCGTCAGTGAGTCCCTTTTCGGGCTGAGGCCCAACACTGCCTCTCATCCCAGGGTCAGTCACAGAAGCAGGGCAGTGCTGACTGTGGGCAGGGCTGAGCAAGCTGGGGAGGTCTTGCAGACAGGCACTGGCCCTTAGCTCCTCACTAGGCTGGCCCTGGGGGATCGACTGCTGCTCAGTGCCAGTTGCTGACCAGCTTCTGTGGCACAGAGAGGTTGTCATCTGTGTACACGGCAAAATTCCTAAAATCAGGAAGAGCACTCGGGGGCCTCAGTGTGCTGTGAAAGTGGGGAGAAGATGAGGGATCCAAAGGTTCCCAAGACAGAGCCCCTGTGTTTTGGAGGAGGTGTACAGCACAGGACAGCAGGTTTTGTGTCAGTTTTCTCATCTGAAAGGACCCTTCCTGCTCCGAATCCTATGCTCCTTCTGGTCCTCTCATTTTCCCCTCATCTCCACCTTCTGTGCCCACCTAATCCTGTCCCCAGCTTGTGTCAAACTTGAAGAAACCACTCCCTTGGTCTCAGTGAGGTCCATGATCCTTTCCAGTAAAAGAGTCTGGAGAGACTGGGGCCTCCTGGGGTCATTGGTCAGGCTAGGGGAAGGGAAGAAAGGGGAGAGGAAGGAGGGGAAGGGAGGGAAGAGGAAGGAAGGCCTAGGTCCAGGTCTTGATGCCTATGGTCCCTTTCAGGGAGGGAGTGACTCTGATGCCTTCCCATTTTCATGTTCTGCCCTGACAGTTGGGGAGCCCCTGCCGATCCCCAAGATAGAGAACCCGAGCTGGGAGACAGTGGATAAATACCATGCCCTGTACATCAAGGCCCTGAGGAAGCTGTTTGATGAGCACAAGGTCCAATATGGGATCTCGGAGACCCAGGAGCTGGAGATTGTGTGACAGCTGCCTGCCAGCAGGCTCCCTGGCTTAGGAGGGAGATGTTGAGGAAGCAGGCGAGGACAAGCATGTAGGGGAGCTGTGGGTGGACTTGTGGGACCTGAAGATTCAGGGAGGGTGGCACATAGGGACAGACAGAGAAAGCTCAGAGACTCTTCCACTGGGTGGAGCTAGGTGACTGTTCAGCTTCTTCATACCTTGGGCTTGTGGAGGCGGAGAAGTGGCACAGGACTGGGCGAGGCCTGGGAGGGTAGGGAGCTCAGGCTTTCTTGTGTGGGGGATGCAAACTCCTTCTCAGAGTACAGTCAATAAAAATGCCAACTGAAATGCAGTTCCATACGTATTTATTAAGTGCCAAATACACGTCAGGGTGGGGGAGAAATACAAAGGTTCTCGGAGACGTGGGACCTACCCTCATGGAGCCTCCAGTCTGATAGGGGGAGCAAACATGGGCACAGACAACTACAATATGTATGAGAATGACTGCAGGTACATACGAGGCATATAAAGTGCTATACAATCAGTGAAAGGAGAAAGCACGTCTTGATGTGAGTGGGCATGGAAGGTGTCCTGGAGGAGGCAGCTTTTGAGCTGGACTTTGAAGGACACCACCAGAAGGAGCTCTTACGAGAGGCCTCCAAGTCAGAAAACAAAGACGACCTTCCAGGGATGTCAAGCTGAACGGAATTCCATGTGGCTGTAAAGTAGAGCATTAGAGGGGGACCCGTGCAAACTGTTGGAGCCAGTTTGTGGAGGGAGGCCTCAAGTGCCAGGATTAGGAGTGTGGACCTTATCTGATGGGTTTTGCACAGTGGAGTGACAGAGTCATGCCGCTGTACTGGGGAGACCAATGTGGCTGTAGTGGTGAGTAGCTGGAGGACTTGGTGACAGTTTAGCTAAGAGGCAATGAAAGGCCAAGCTTCCAATGGTCACAGTAGGAACACCTGGTGATTGATGGGACCTGTGAGCAAAATCCCAAACGAAATGCATCGAGTAATCTCCTGAGCATGGGAATATGGGTACGGTGCTGCCACCAACAGACATGCCAAAGGAAGTGTTTAGTGAGGTTCAGGTAGAGATGCTCTGGGAAACATGGCTTGGGTGTTTGGCAGAGAGGGTCTGCCATGTCACCATGCAGCTTTGGGAATCTCGGGCATATGTGCCAGCTAATGCCAGTAAAGAGGCTGAGATAGAGGGACAGAGCAGAGGGAATCAAGAGAAGGCAAAAAGGAGTGATGAGCGAGGGAGGAGAACCCGACCAACAGAGCTGAGGGAAGCCAAGGAGATAGTGGTCAACAGTGGTGTAAATAGCCGACAAGAAAAGAATGAGAACTAGAGAGTGGGAAAGTGAAGCCTGGGCACATAGGGCACACATCATAGAATTACAGACAATTTAGAGATGCAATCTCTGATTTCTGGGCTGTGCTTGGAGATCCTCCAGGAGCTTACTCTTGGAGAGTTCTCATTGGTTGGTTTCCTGACATTAAACCTAAATCTCTCCCTCCTTCCTCTCTCTCTCCTCCCTCTCTCCACCCCCTCCCCTAAACATGCATCCCACTGCTCTCAGTGCTGTCCTCTGGGGACCAAGAAGATCAAGCCTGAACCCAAATGCACCACTTGTGTACCCTTGACATTTCCTCTAGTGGCTTGTTGCTTGGCACGGTCTCCAGTTTTTTCTGTCATGGCCACTCTCACTTTTTCTTCCCAATCCCAAATTTGAGGTTAGAACTTGGGTTACTTGCTCCCGAGTCATTTCTATTTCTGTCACTGCCTCCCTTTATTAGGATTAGATGATTCTCAAAGTCAGCCTACAATTCAGTGGCTTCTCTGCTTCTGTTGGAGCTCCTACAGGTGTCTGGATAGTTGAACTCTGGGGTCACTGTGACTTCATGTTTCTATGCTAGGTTTGGGATGTTTCCAGAACTCAGGGTCTAGCCTGTAGTGCGCTCCTGAAATCATGCCTCTCCCATTTCTCCTTCGGTTGATCCTCATCTCCATGCTGTCCACCATGTTTCCTTCACCCTTGCGTTTCCTAGATTACCTTACGTGAGCCTCACGTCTTCTTCATCTAGGATATCACTTCCCCTCCCCTCAGCTTTTTCTCTACATTCCAGTCGCAAAGTCTATCTTTGTGACTCAATGTCACCTCTGCTGTCACATTTGCTTCCTTGTACTAGGACCTTTAGTTCACTTTCACACTTGTACTTTGTGATTTGCATATCGACACCTGAGGTTTCGTTCCTGGCTCTCTTCAAGGATATTGCTTCCATGACTCACTGGCCCTCTTTCCTCTATTTCTCCTTCCACCCTGTCCTGGCTACTCTTTCTGATGTCAAGCTTGGCATAAAGATGTAGATACTTTCTCTCTTTGTGTCCCTTTTTAGCTTTGGGCCGGCAGATTTTCAAGGCAGCTGGCAGATGAATTTTTCTAGCTGTAGGAATATTCAATTCCTGGTTGAGTTTCTTATTTCTTCATCTTAAGCTGTGACCCCCAAATCCAAAGTTTGCTCTTCGACACCATCATTTGTGGCAGTGGATTTGTCCCTGAATCTCCTGTTTTTCAGATTCCTTTACTTCAAGGGAGCAGTCTTTTAGGATTCTGTCCAGAACTCAGTCACTGTTGGCAAGGTTTTCTAGATGCCTTGTGTTGATATCCTTTGCCCATATGACCAGTGGTCTTTTCCTTCTTTCACTGTGTCATATACTTTTGCCCTTCCTTGCCCAGGTTAGGATTTCCCTCTGCCTCCGGTCGCATCATTTTCCTTCTGTTTTTCACTTGAAGCAAAAGAACACTTTATTCTCCTCAGTCACATGAACAGTAGAGACAGTATTCTAGCCCTTTCACTTTCTCCCCTAGGATGGAGACCAAGTGGCACTTCAGGTATACATAGGTTGTACTTGTTATCAGCAGAAACACCAACATTACACACTGCCAGGTAACGACCATTTTTGCTTGCCTTCTGTCCTTGCCCGAAGGGAGATCCTCAGGGCTTTAGCCTTTCCTTTGTAGCCCCTCTCTTGGATAACCCTTGTGTCTCACTTGTGGCCATACATACCTGTTTGTCTTGCTGGAAGTTCAGGTGAGCCTTTGTTTATGTTGGGCATTTCTACCCTGTGCTAAAGCAAAATGAATCCCACAAGCAGAAATCCAATTCTAGAATTCAATCTAATTAGACTCCCAGGTAGGAGTTTCCAGTTATCTTTTTCTGCCTCCCTAGCTGCTTAGTTCTTGACCACCAGTTTAAGCAGAGTAGTGATTGTAAGCTCCTTGAGGACAGGTACAGTCTTTGGCCCCTTTTTGTATCCCTAGGGCTTAGCTCAGCACCTGGTACACAGTAGGTGCTTAATAAATGTTTATTGTCTGAAGCCAGAAGGCAAAGTATTGAAGAGGGAGAGGAAGGGTGGTGAGTTGGAAACCTTAGCAAGGCCCCCGGAAAGGCAAGAAGATTTATGCCCATGGCTTTCCCTCATGTGATTTCTTCTCCCAAACAGCTCATCTTCCATTCCATTAAAGTCTTCTGACATTTATTGGGCACCTATGTTGAATGCTAAGGATATACCAAGATGAAAAAAATGTGATGATTCCTGTCTTCAAATGCCTATTAAAAGTGCTCACTATTTGTAAAGCACCTTCAGGCTTTGTTAGAAATGCCATGAAGAGGAAGAGAGAAAAGATTTGTTCAGTTTAGTCCCAAGGGACAGACATAGGAGCAGAGGGACAGATAAGGACTCGATATGAGCTAGCCCAAAGCAGGGTGGGTGGGGCTACCTTCACAGAAGGTCTTCAAGCAAAGGCTGACTTCTCCTTGGGGATTTTTTTCTCTGGCTGTCTGGCTGCCAACCCTTTCAACTCTGAGATTGTACAAGACAGTCTCTGACCCCAAGGATATGAGAAACACAAAAAATTAACTGTACTAGACATTCGCTAAAAAAAGGGGGAGGTCAGAGAGGTAGGTTGTGATTTGGTGGAGGGGTGGAGGTCAGAGATCAGGAAAGGTGATGCCTGAGCTGGGTCTTGAAGGAAAGGAAAGGATTTTAATAAATGGAGATGTGAGAAGATCTGTGCCAGAGCTGGAGTGAGGCATATACAAAGCTATGGAGGTGAGAGAGGACAGAGCAAGACTGGGGCCTAGCTAGCAGGCCAGTTTGGTTATAGCATTGTATTCACGAAAGGGGTGCCATGTTAGGTTACTGTCAGAGGGCTCAGGGCCTTGAATGCCAGACTATTTTATCTTGGGGAATGGGAAGCTCCTGAAGTTTTTTGAGCAGGGCAGCAGCATGGTATTTGGCAGAAGCATAGAGGGCAGATTGGAGAGGAGGATCTGGAGGTGGCGAGACCAGCTAGGAGGCCATTACAGTATTCTAGGTAAGAGGCAATGAGAGCCTGGACTTTACAGGTTCAGTGGTAGTGGACATGAGGGGCTAGCTGGGAGAGAGACTGTGCAGGTAAAATGGACAGGACAGGGGAGTGGGAAAGAGGAGGTAGGACACCTAAATTCCAAACCTAGGTAAACTGGAAGTGTAGTGCAGTGGCTCAGTTCCCCCAAACAGGGAAGGTGGGAGGGGGCAGTCTAATAGGTAGGCCAAGTCAATTTTCCCCATTCCAGGAACGCAGCTGCCATTCCTCCTGGAAATTAGACTTAATTGACACTTCTTCTGGAATCCTTTCCCTTTATTCTAGATTTTTGTCAGCTCTCCTAGTACAGAAGTGAGCCTATGAGATTTGGGGCTCCCAGAATGCCACATGAGTATGGGGCAGGAACCACAGAGAGCCAAGCAGCCCTAGGGCTTAGCGACAGTTGGTCACAACCACCTCCCCATGCTGGGGATATGGTCATCATTTCACTGTGGGCTCCTTTTAAACTCTTAAGGATTCGAAGCATGAAATAACAGAGTGAAATGAGTGGAACCAAGAGAAGATTGTATACAGTAACAGTAATAGGTTTGTAAAATAATAAAACCGTTGTATTTTTTAATGTAAAACATTTCCATATTAGTCATTTTATACAAGAGGAGTTGAATAAAAGAAAAACGTGAAATAAAGTGAAAAAATAGCCTGCTTCAGTCTGTATTCAATCTATATCAGTTTTTTCTTTGGAGTCTGCTATGTTCCATCATGAATCATTTGGGATCATTGTATTGCTGAAAATAGCCAAGTCATTTGCAGCTCATCATCATCAAAGTTGCTGTTACTGTGTATGATGTTCTCCTGGCTCTGCTCACATCACTCAGCATCAGTTCATGTAAGTCTTCCCAGGTTTTTCTGAAGTCTGCCTGCTCATCATTTCTTACAGCACAGCAGTATTCTATCACAATCATATACTACAACTTGTTCAGCCTTCCCCAATAGATGGCCATCCCTTCCATTTCCAATTCTTTACCATCACAAAAAGAGCTGCTACAAATATTTTT
Source organism: Potorous gilbertii (assembly GCA_028658325.1). NCBI lineage: Eukaryota > Metazoa > Chordata > Mammalia > Diprotodontia > Potoroidae > Potorous > Potorous gilbertii. The sequence continues at coordinate 1,752,063 of CM053775.1, forward strand.
GTACATGTGGGTCCTTGTCCCGTTTTGATGATCCCTTTGGGATAGAGGCCTAGCTGTGGTATTGCTGGGTCAGAGGGGATGCAATTTTATAGCTCCTTGGGCATTGTTCCAAATGGCTCTTCAACTCCACCAACACCATTAGTGTTCCAGTTTTCCCACATCCCCAACATCAAACATTTTCCTTTTTTTTGTCATATTAGCCACTCTGATAGGTGTGATGTGGTACCTCAGAGTTGTTTTAATTTGCATTTCTCTGATCAATAGTGTTTGAGAGAACTTTTTCATATGACTATAGACAGTTTTCATTTATTTGTCTGAAAACTGCCTATTCATATCCTTTGACCATTTAGCAATTGGGCAATGATTTGCATTTTTATAAATTTGACTCTGTTCTCTATATATTTGAGAAGTAAGGTCTTTATCAGAGATACTTGTTGCAAATTTTTTTCCTAATAATTGTGGTTGCATTGGTTTCATTTGTGCAAAAACTTTAATTTTATATAATCAAAATGATCTCTTTTACATTTTGTAATAATTTCTATATCTTCTTTGGTCCTAACTTCTTCCCTTACCCAGAAATCTGATAGATAAACTATTCCATACTTTCTTAAAGCAATATCGTTTAAAGAACACTTTGAGTGACTAGGCCAGTTTGAGTCTTACTCAAATCTACTACAAAGGACCGGTGAATGAAGATGTTATCTGCCTTCAAAGAACTTGTACATGGAAGTATGTATAGCATTAGTTTCACATGCACACATGTATGCACATGTGCAGACACACACACATACACTCACACTTGTGTCTAATGGCAGCCATCACTAGAGCAGGGTTGGCATGGGAGGAAAAAAATAGAGAAAGTACACAGAAGAGAATAAAAGAAAATTTAGAAGGAACCATGGAAAGCAGGAGATCTGAAAATAATGTGTAATACTTAGGTTTTTTTTTTTAAAGTAAACAGGGTGAAATGGAAATTCATAGTTTTATAGAGAATCCTCTTTTTATGTTGTGCTGTGTATATGAAAATGTTCTCTTTTTTGTCTTTATGTATTTAAGTTAAAAATGAATAAAAAAACAGGCCTTGAGGCCTGGTGATTTCATTCTGCCATGTCTGTTCATTTGGCCCAGAACGTTTGTCACTGTCCAGGTACCCGCCTATACTGTACCCATCTATGTCATCAAACGATGGGGGAGCAGGGATCCCCTTGGGACCAAGGCAAGTGGCTCATTCAGCTTGTGCTTGGCTCTGTTTTTGTCTCTGAGCTCCTGGAGGGGAGATATTTAAAGAGTCATCAGTTTTCCCATGGATGCTCATTTCCGAAATAGAGCAGAACTCCAGCTCTGGCCAGGGCTCAGCTTCAGAATGCTGCTGGTCAACGCCTCTATTCCCCTTCATACACTGAGGGGAAGGTATGAGTGCCTTGGGCTCTTGCCTGGCCCTCTTGGCATCCTGGGAGTCTCTCATCTAGACTCCCTATGGAACTATGTAGACCATAGCCCTCTCAGAAAGCTTGGCACATGGCTGCCAAAAAGCCTATGAGGGGCCTGAGAAGGGGCTCTCAGGGCCACAGCCATACATACTGAGATCCCTTAGCTCAGCTAGTGGGTACACTCAGTATCCACTGCTTGGGAAGAAGGCCTATTTGCATGTTGCTCAGGCCTGGCCCCTGGCCTTGCTTTGGAGGTAACCCAAGGTACATAACTCTGAGAAAAGGTAGGAGGAAGGGGAGGATGCTGGCTCAGAGGCTCCTTGGTCTTTGGGCCTTGGTGGCTAGGAGGTAACTCAGTTCTCTCCTTCCCTCACGGGGTTGGGGCTAGGTAACAAGAAGACCTTGTACCTTTCACAGAACAGGGGCTCACTTGTTGGTGGGATGGGGGCCAGCACTTTGCAAACAAGTTCAACCTCTCAAGGGGGAAATGCTTTTATTGGCCAAGAACAAACCATTCATTTACACAAACTTACAACCTGGCTTATATATATATATATATACAGTATGTATACGTGATATACACAGAATAGCTCCACCAAGCCACAGCAGGCCTGTGCTCCCATACTAGGCATCTCCTGTGCCTGTTTGGCCCACCTGTATTGAGTCACAGAGATAGCCTATCCAAGCAAGAGGTGCCAGGCGTCCCAGCCCTTCTTGGAGGGACCTGATGGGGCTTTAAGAGCAGAGTACAGAGACCTAGAAGACAGGCAGCATATTTGAGCCTCCAGCCTCCTTCAGAGGATTGGAGTTTGTCCTGGCTCCTGGATTGGGAGCAGCCCAGGCTCATCTGGTGCCAGCCTCCTATCCTAAGCTCCTTCCTACAGCCTTGCACTGGGGCTCCCAGCCCCAGGTCACACCTCTGCCCTGAGCTTGATACCAAACTTGGGGAAGAGGAAGACTTCAGAAGGTAGGGGATGCTCCCTTGCTCCCTTTGGCCTGTGTGTCACCAAGTGGCTGCTGAAGTAGAGCTTGGTGACTGTGACAGAGCTTTGGACCACAGGCTGCCCCCTGCATACCCTCCTGAGCACTGCAGCAGTCAGAGCACCCTACAGAAAGCATTTGCCTTTTTTCCCCACAGGGGCCTCCAGGAGTTAGTCTCACCTTCGGGACTCTTAGATCTTTCCTACTGGAAGCAGGAAGCTCAGGGCAAACAGGGGAGGCCAAATTCTCAGCCAGCCTCTTTTTGCCTGCATGAAGCTGAGACTGGTGGGACCCGTATGGAGGTTAGTTACATCTCACTTTGGTTGAATAGAAGATCTATTAAAATGGGTTAAATAAAACCTATACGGTGACTATTTATAACATGGCCCACAGAGCTGAGACTCAGCTGGGTTTTGGGTGCTGTGAGGTTAGAGCCAGAATCCTCAGGAGAATGGAAGGCCCCAGAGAGGCTATTTTAACTTTCTTCTAGGTGTGTAGATAGAGCTGGAGGAGGGCCCCAGATGGACTGCACCAACCTCCCCAGCTCTACAGTCACCAAGGATTGCACATGCAAAAGACCACTTGGGCTTTAATTGCAGAAAGGAAGCCCCTTGAGGGCAGGGACAGCTTCATTCTTGTTGTTGGATCCTGGGGCCTGGCACCTAAAAAATGTGTGCTGGATTAACTGAACTTGACCATAAAGACCAAGCAGAGGACCATGGCAGGAGCTGGGGATGTAGTGGAGGTCCAGTCAGGGTATCTTGGACACTTGCAGTCCCTGAGCTTTGCAGTTGGGACCGAGTGAGCCAAAGCCATGACATGAAAGAGAAGGGCCCTCAGCACCCTTGGAAGGGGCGAGGCAGGGATTCAAATCTTTCTTCTAGTATTCCAGCCCTCAGGGAAAGCAAAATGCATGGTCATTGAGGCATACCTCTAACTTCTCCAAATTCTTTTGATGGCAAAGTACCTTTCAAATAATTCCCCAGCCACAGGCATCTTCTGCAACAAGCACAACGGCTCCATCCATGCTGGGAAGAGCAAAGGCCTAGTATGTGGACAGAGCCAGAGCACCACTGTCCTCAGGGCACAGCTCCCAGCTTCTCTTTGGGAAGGGATTGGGGGTGGGGGTTGCCTGGGGCACCTTACCCCATGTTGTGCCCCACAGTTTGGACTGAGAGAGGTGGGATGGGAGTTCATTCCCTTTCCTTGTGTCTCACACCTGCTCTGCCAGCTTCTAGAATTGTCTTTCTTAAAGAAACTCTTTCAGTCCAGAGAATCTGGAGCTCTCCAAGGTACTTTCCAGTGTCATATCCACTTCTCTTCTGTGTCCCTCCCTGGGCATCAAGCTCTTGTCAGCAGGGCCCACAGGAGATAGACACTGATTCAGTCAGTATGACAAGTCAGTACAGGGAACCAGCAGCCCTGCTTGACGCATCAAGTGGACATAAGGTCTGAAGATTAAAGGCCCTTTTCTCTCAGTACAGAAGCTCCAGCAGCTTCCAGGCTGACCAGTGCTGCCAAGAGTTGGACATACCATGGCTTTGGATTTCTTCAGTAGGCTTCCAGTGCCTTTCTTGTGTGGACTGTGTAACAGCAACTCTTCTGTGTCTGGCTGTCCAAAATGTCATGAGCAGTGAGCTTTCTAGGAGGCAGAAGATTCACACTGGGTCTGCCTTGCTACTTGGCCCCCTGTGCAGGCTCTGCCGTGGTGGGAGTGGAGGAAAAGCTTTAGGACACTCAAGAAAATGAAAGCAATTGTCTCGACTGGAGGCCTTGGTCTGCCCCAACTTATCCATAGGACTCTGCCTTGGACCAGGCTGAGGAACTTAGGGAATAATTGTTGTTAAGCACGAGTGGACTTCCCGGAACCAGCAAAGCCTGGAGCTTCCTCAAAGTTCATTTGTGAGGAAGACTGTTGAGAGTCCTAAAATCAGCTGAGGGGGCTGAAGCCTTGGGGAGGCAAAGCAACTTGGCCAAGGACCTATCTGTAGGAAGAAGGAGAAGCATGATCTGAATCCAGCTTTTCTCCATCCAGGGCCAGCACCCCTTCCATAGGCTCTCACTTAGGTGTCCTACCCATGCCTAGTCCAAGCTCAGACCAGGGGCATTCTGAGAGCTGGAGACTAACCTAACCTCTGGCACAGATCATGGACTCCCTTAGGGGCCTGAGTCTCATGGGGGAAAGGGAATCTTTACCCATATCTTACTCTTTCTGTGTCAGTCAGCTGGCTCAGTGGGAGTGCCAGTCTGTTCAGCATCCACCTTCAGCTCTGAGTTGTGGAGGAATTAATAGACCCTTCTGGCAGAAGTCAGAGGGGCTGGTTCACATCTAAAGTTTAGCCTCTGGAATATTTGACCTTGAAGGGATGATCAGAAATGATCTGGTCCAATCGTCTGCCAGTGGGCACAGTCCTATAAGCAGAATGAAAGCCTTTTGTGCATAGTCACATCGAATGGGAAAAGCTCTTGGTCTCAGGCCAGGAGTCTGTTTCAACAGAAGTTGGCTCTTTGGTTGGGGCAATGGAAGCCATAGCCAGTCTGGGATGTGTAGAGACTGTGTGTGTGTGTGTACGCATGTGTGTGTGTGTGTGTGTATGTGTATGTGTATGTGGAGAGGGCAGTGAGTGGCCCAATCCCAGGAATTTACTGAGAGCTGAGGATGGCCCTGGAAACAGGAGAGAAGGCCATGGTCTCACCTGCTGAGTCCAGACTATAGCATGCTGTGTGTGTGTGTGTATGTGTGTAGAGGAAGTGGGAGTGAGGCAGGGAGGGGGCAAACTTAAGGATAGAGGCTGGAGACCAAGTGAGGGCCTCCTCTCAGCCCAAGCAGGAGGCCATGATGGGGCCTGCAGGTTGTGTCAGAGTGGAGCAGCCAGTGAAGCCATCAGCCCCATTGTGGGCTTGTGGGGGGCAGGATGCTTACTGTCCCCCTCCCCCTGCTTCTGTTCCTTCATACTGCATCATGGGGAAAGTCCCAATTAAGGTAAGCCTAGAAGCAGAGACTCAGGAGGAAAGTCATCTAGCCCTCATCTCGCAGAGAGGAAGGTGAAGTTAGAACTGGATAGGACTGTGAAGGTCACCTAGCCCAGGCGAGGCCCGGAGATGCTGAAGAAGATATTTAGCAAGTGATGGAGGCAGGCTCTGAGCTCAGAGTGCTAATGGGCCAGTGCTCTCTGCTCTATTTTCTCATGCTGGTGCCCAAGGGCCCTGAGGGTGAGGATTTGAACGGAGGCCCTCTTTGGCAGCTCCCTCCCTGGCTCCTGTCTCTGCCAGTTCTTGCCCCGAAGTGCCTGCCACCACAGAGCTGGTGGTGTCAGAGATGTCAAGGCCACAGGCCTGGGGGTGACCCCTCATCCTGAGCCCAGTGGTACTGAGTCTATGAAGACTGGCCTGGCCCTCCCACAGCCAGTGCCCCACCCACTGCTGCCCCCAGGTCCCAGCAAGCTGGCTGGCCCCAAAGCCACTAGTTAGGGGATAAATAGACCATGAGCAGTTGGCTCTCTCCTCTGTCTCTCTTTGACTCCATCCAAAGCAGTGCAATGGTGGGGTAGCCCCAGGCATCCCGGCCTCCCAGCCTGGGAGAGTCTAGGAGGCAGGGGCCTCGCCTAGCCGAATGGCCCCAAAGAATGTGCTGTGCCTGCTCATGTTTATGGAGATGTCGGCATGCACCATCTTGACAGCTATCTTCTGGTGGGCTCTGAGGAGGCACACGCCTGCCGTGTAGCATGTGTTATAGTTGGTCTTGCCCGTCTCGATGCTCCGGGTGCACTGTAAGAAAGGCTTCTCATCCACCACCACCTCGTAGCTGGCAAAGTCTGTGAAGTTGATGTAGTAAACCTGGGGGGAGAGGGGACAAGGAGGGGTGAGATGGGGCAGGGTTGTGGAGGCATCTCCCTGGAGGGAGGACCGGCCCCTGCCAGGCTGAAGGCCTGGCCATCTCAAGGCTTCTGAGGACCAGGTGGAAGGCCAGGCCACCTCAAGGCTTCTGCAGGCCAGGCTGAAGGCGGGGCTGCCCCAAGGCTTCTGAGGACCAGGATGCCAACATGCACGTGGCACAGCCAAATGTTTCTGGTCCTCTTTCTCAGCTCTTCGAGTTCTGTGTAATTCAGGGGAACGAGTTCTGGGCTGGAGGCCAGGAGACCAGGGTTCAAGTCCTGGTTCTTTCTGCCACTGACTTGCTTGTGATTTGGGGAAGTAACTCCCCTTCTCTGGGCTTCAGTTTCCCTATCTGCAAAATGACAGGGTTGACCTGGATAATCTCCCAGTTTCCTTTGACCAGTCCTGATGATAACTAAAAATTGAAGAAGCCTGCAAACTTCCTTTCATTAAGGGGAGCCCTGGACTGTGGCCAGGTGTGGCTGGGCAGGAAGTTCACCCATGGCTAAGTGGGGATTTGGGCAGCCCTTGGGACTTGGCAGTGCCAACACATAGGGGCAGCTCTTTTATGCTGATTTTAGGAAAGAAGAGTAAAGTCTGAGAAACAGCCAGGCAGAGGAAACATGAGGGCCAGGGTCTTCATCGTAGAGAGCTGAGACAGCCTTTCCTATCTTCTTCCACCCTCTGTGCCTCCCCTCTCTCCCTCTTTCTTTCTTTCTTTTTCTTTCTTTCTTTCTCCCTTCCTTTCTTTTTTCCTCCTTCTCCCTCCTTTCCTCTCATCCTTCCTTCCTTTCTCTCTCTTCCTTCCTTCCTCTCCCTTCTTCTCCCTCTCCTTCCCCCCCTCCCTTTCTTCCTTTCTTTCTTTCTGTCTGTCACTGCTTCCAGGTGGTCTGCTATAATAGAGGCTGTGGGTTCAGCAATAGAGGCTATTTACTTACTGCCTTGCTCAGCCTCAGGTAATGAAAAAAGCATAAATCCACGACCTTGGTGGCCAGCAGCTGAGATAAAGTGCATTTATTCTCCATGGGCCCAGGGGAGGTACACGTCCATGCCCTGGAAGAGATGTACTGCATGTGGCCAAGGGACATCACGTGGCAGAGAGAGGGGTGTGGCTCTTGGCCTGGATGGGAAGGGCTGGGGGTGGGGCAGGGCAGCACCACCCATTCTGGGACTCTCCAGGAGCTGACCGGTCTTTGGTTGAGGCCATTAGTTGGCGATGTTGTCAAAGGTGATCCCAGCTTGAACTAGGTGCCCTCAGCAGTCCCTCTCAAGCCCACCATTCTGTGATTCCCTAGCAGGGTATCAGATTCTGAACTGAGAAAAGACCCCCTGAGACCAGCTGGGCTGGTCTTCTCTGGCTGGGTTCCTCATCACTCAGCTGGTCTGGCTGTCTCTTGACTTGACACTTTAGAGAAGGTACAAGCTTTAGACTCTGTCACCTTCCCTAATGGAGATGCCTGCCAGGGCCCAGTGTGCCTGATGTGTAGGCAAAGAAAAGGGGGCTGTGAGAGAGGGAGAGGGGAAGGGGAGGGGAGGGAGAGAGGGGTAGAGAGAGGAAGGGAGTTAGACAAACCCTTTAAGGGGTAGAAAGTGACCTGAAGGGGACCTAGATGCCACCGTGGGGCCCCAGTGCAGGTGCTTGCTCTATTTCAGCCCTCAGGCTGAGCTAGTAGGCCAGGTGGGCACACTGGACACCTTGCTAAGGACATGGGTCTCACTTTCTAGGCCACCACACTCACTGTTCTGTGGTCAGGCCTGGTTGGCACATGAGGCAGAGCAGGTGGTGAGGGGGGAGTCCCCACAAAGTTTTCCCCTTAGAGAAAACTACACCACGGAGATGCCATTGATCTGTCACCTCCACTGCACATCAGGACTTCAAGGACCAGGGTAGAATCCTAGCTCTTGTTGGAACACTAGTCTCGTGGTGCCAGGCCACAGAGGCCACTATACACTCAGTGCACACACATACACATGCACACACGTATACAATACACACATACACATGCACACACCTACCCACTCCAGCTCCAGGCTTTGGAGGAGGGACAAGGGCCCCACGGTGGAGTTCCAGGGGCTGAAACATGGCAGAAGGGTCTGTGTGGCCATCATTGTGGCAGCTGCTTTCGGGCTATCTCTTCTCTTTAGTTCTTTCCTCCCTTCCCTAGCCCCAGTTAAATTTCCCTCAAAGTCCAAGGGTGACTCCATTGCCAGCCTTGGCTGGCTCCACAGTGCCCTCTGCAGCTGGGGTGGGATCTGCATCTAGGAAAGGAGTTAGGCCTAAGACCGTACTCACTTCTACCTGACTATAGATGAAGTAGGTGCCGTCCACCAGTACCTCCAGCTCCCCGCTGCGGGGGTGCAGTTTAAACACCTTGGGGTTCATGGTGATGCGTGACCAGTCATTGAGCACTCCACCTGAAAGATCTCAGTATGAGAGAACGGCAGTCACTCAGTACATGTCAGAAAAACAGCATGACCCCATAACCCAACACAGCCCCCAGCCCCACAAAGAGAAAGCCAAGCCTGGCCTGGCCCACAGGGAAAGGTCACTGCTTCTAGAGTGGCCAAGTTTAGATGTAGTAGAGCAGCCATTTTCTCAGCATTAATATTCAGTGTTTGACTTGGGACCTGATTCCCACCCTGCCCACCCCTCGAAGTGCAGTGACATCAGGCAGGCCCAGCTACGGTCCCGCTCGGTCTTCAGTCTCTTTGCCTATAAAACAAAGGGGTTGAAATGGATCGTCTGGAAGTTCCTGCTCTGGGATTCTGTTACTTTTGTGACTTCCTAAAATAGATCTGAGACCTGGGTCTTCCTTATCTCGGTGTGTGTGTGTGTGTGTGTGTGTGTTTTCATAGGCTCCTAGAGCAAGAACCAGATGAGGCCCTTAAGATGATCTAGTCCAATCTCTAGCCCCTTCCCATTTTATAGATGAGGAAACTGAGGCCTGTAGAATTGAAATGTCTTCTTTAGGCCATAGAAAAACCAGGAATCACCCTTAACTTGGCAATCCTCTTCCTATCTGCTTTTCCAAGTCAGCCAGTTGGAGCACAAGTATTCATTAAGCACTTATCATGTGAGTCAAGACTGTGCTAAATGATGGGGATACAGGGAGGTCAAACTCATGGACCTTGACCTCTAATGGAGGAGACAGCCTGGCAATATCTCCACATGAGCAGATGAAGACAGAACACAGCCAGTTCTCCCTTTACATGGGAAACAAGAGGGCCCCAGTGAGGGGCTGGGCAGCAGCAGGCAGCCTGCTGAGGGTGCCCACCAAGGGTGTCCGCTGAGGCTGCCCACTGAGGATGCCCTGGCTGTATAGCACTGGACACACCTGACCGCCAAGTTGACCTTTGGTCTTCTAATTTCC
>CM053775.1:1762220-1801615 GCA_028658325.1 Potorous gilbertii
ATAAACATTAAATTTAAATAAATTAATAATTTAAAGTTTAGCTAATTTAAATATTTATTACAGTTAATATAAAATTTTAAATATTCAGTTTAATTAAACATAAACATTAAACTTAAATAAATTAAAATTTATTTAAATATTTAAAATATTTATTATTTTAAAATACTGGCTTAAAAAAACATATACCCAAATGAATCCTTTCTCAGGCCCTTGCTGTTAGCAAGTATCTCCAAGCAGCCTTAGTCCCTCTCCTTTGCTGTCAACCAGCATCTCTCATCAACTTACTCCTGCCTTCTTACACCTGCCACGTTTTAGGTTTAACTTAGGTATAAATGAAATGTATGTAAGGGTCTATCGCTTTCTTTTACAATAAGGGTGTTAGATATTTTACCTTCCTTTAGACGGTCTCCTTCAGCCTTTGTCTTCTTCTGCCTTTCGGAACCAGCCAGGTCCACGAGATGTAACTTGGATCGAAAACTACTATTCCTGTGATAAAGATAGGATGCCTGGGTGGAAGCAGCATTTAAGCCCACTAGAAAGAATCAGACATCAGGGCTAACTTGTGTAATCTTATCAACAGATCAGGTTTCATAGCAAGTCAGCCTGAGCACTTTTCAACGTTAGTAGAGTTAACACATGACAAATGTTGACTATAAATATCATGAACTTACTTGTCGCTTTTCTTTTTCTGCTCTATGGAGATGGTGAAGATGGCATGAGATCGGGAGGACTGGGAGTTCATAGCTGTGGAGGCCACAGTCCTACAATTGTTGCCCTGCTCCAAGCAGGACACAGTGTCCATGGCAAGTGAAACGGTCTTTTCAGTGAGTCCTATGATCTAATTCAAAAAGAAGAGAAAATTTCCCTGTGATAACTCAAGTCCCTGACCAAAGACGAAGTTGCTGAAAGGAAGGTACTGTCTTTAAGTTTAGTAAACCTCATTGTACAAGTCATGTTGACAACTATGAAACCTAAACCATTTTGAATGATTATCTTTGTTAAGGACTGAAGAGTTCATATTACAAGCTAGTGATGGCTCTGGGCTCGGGCAGTCTAAGAGACACAAAGTTTAGTGGTAGGAGGCACTCCAGTCTCTAATCTGCACCAGAGGCCCCAGGGCAAATGGGCTAGCTGTTTAGGGTTGAAAAATAATCTCTGGTTTTACAGGAGTCTTGACTGAGAGCTCCCCTGGACCCAACACCACAAGACAAAGTATGGAGTACAATTGCTTCTCTTGTCCACCTTCTCACTCCTTGGCCCTTCCTTGTCTTCTCCTCAGTTTTACTATGGGATGACAGTAGGAATAGTACTGGACTGGGAAGACAGGACACTTAGGTTCTAGTCTAAGGTCTACTAGAAGTTAGTTGTATAATCATGGGCAAATCTTTTCTCTGGACCTTGATTCTCTTATCTGTAAAATGAAGGGACTGAATTAGACTTCATCTAAGGCTCCTTAAGACTTCATAAAGTCTGACTGTACCATCATTCCTAACTGTTTATCTCCAGTCCTGATCCTGCTGGACATTTTTCCTTCAATGTCCTGGTGCTAGCCAGGTTTGTCCTTCTTAAGCTCTTCCAGGGCAGGACTGTCTTTCTGTATCCCTAGTGCTTTACAAAGTGCCTGCAACTTAGCAGGCACTTAAAAAATATTGACTGATTATCTGAGTACTTAGAATCAGGACTCAATGCCTGATCTGACTCAAACCCAATCCTTCAGGCCTGGCCTAAATACCTCTGAGTTCTGACTAATATTGTGGAAGTCCTTAGGAAAAAAGAAATACACTGAGAGATCATGTCACATGAGGATTCAGTTGAAAAAATTCGAGAAGACTTTGGGGGGTGAGGGGCTAATGTTTGAGACATGGGATAGCTGTCTTTGAAGTCTTGTTATTTGGGGTAAGACTTGTTCTGCTTGGCCCCAGAGGGAAGGAACTGCATAGAAGCAAACCAAAGGAAAAACTTCTTAGCAATTAGAGCTATCTGCAAGGGGAATGTGTGACACCAGGAGATAGTGGGGAGGTCCTCAGGAAAAGGTTGGGCAGATCACAAAAGGGATTCCTTTTCAAGTACAAGGTCGACCAAATGATTCTGGGGTCATGTCTAATTCAGTGTCAAAAAAAAAAATCTCTCTAAGCACATTTCTAGCCAATAAAAGTGATTTTGGGGTGGGGTAAAGGCAGGGAAATCAAGCAGTTGAAAATTGCCCCCCCTCCCCCAGTTTCCTCCCATTTTCCATAGTCTTTCCAACCTGGTTCTCACACATCCTACCTGGCACTGGTGACAATATTTTTCTATACCCCTTCCCTAATCTCTCTAGACCAAAGGGATCTTTCCTTCCTCCAAACTCTGCAAATACTTGTTTGGGTCATTCATTTAATCTTTATAGTTAGTATCAGGGCACTAAAAGCTAACAGAGATCTTAGGGATCATCTAGCCCAATGGTTAGCTTTTATAATAGTGATTGCTAGTCAATCCAACTCCCTCATTTTTCAGAAGAGGAAGCAGAAACTCAGCAAGGGAAAGTGATGTTCTCAAGGTCACCCAGAAGTAAGAGGAGCTGGGATTCAAACTCATGCTGTGACCACAAAAATAGTGTTCATTTCGACACCCCCCACTCTTTGGTGTATACTAGTTTTTAATACTTAGATTATTTAGGCTATTGCCTCAGTCAAGCAATTCTTGGAGGCAGGGATCATGTTTCATCCTTATTTTGTTGCTCCCATCCCCATCCTTGCCCCAGGGTGTTTTGACACAGTACCTTTTACATGTACTTTGATACTTCAATGGATCAGTGATCTCAGCAATGTGGGTATAACCTCCACCAAAGTACATTACAACTCATCCACCCTTTTCCATCCTGTGTGATTCCTGTCCATGTCCTTCCACAAATCTTCTATGGAGAAACTAATCAGCATGCTGGAGGTCTTCCTCAGAGTCTTTGAACATTTTGTTAAAAGTTAAACCTAAGGGTGTTACATTATCTCCTGTTCTCATTACATGACTGGCCTAATCCCTCTTCTGAGCATATATATTTTTGATTATATCTTTTGTGTCAACTGTTTATGTGTAAGTCACAATATGATACAGTCTTTTTATGGCCATGAAGCATCCCTCCATTGTCTCTTAGGACATATTCAATCTGGATTCTTCAGAAAGCGTGAGGCTCCATGATCTCTAGCCATGCAGTATTATTAGGAAAACACTGGTGTTGAAAAGATGGTCTTGCATGTCAAGCAGCAACTAAGTTTCAGCAAAAGAACTATGTGATTTCCCAACTGTAATTCAGTTCACTCTCTTTCTTCTATTCAATTCTAGGCCCTGCTCATTATGAGTTTGTAGTGCCTGTTCAAGGTGTTTATACCGATAGATCAAGCCAACAGATTACTTATCCAAACCTATAGCTGAGTAATATGTATAAATTACTAATTAACAGGCCAATCTCCTAAGGGAGTCATGTAGCATTCTAAGGCTTGATACAATCAGAACAATGTTATCCCTGAAGAGGAACCCATAGAAGACCTCGCTAACTATAGGTAATTCTTCTTCCATTTGGCTCCACTCCTGTGATGGAGGAAGTTCTGTGTAAAACTAGGCTGGAAAGACTACGGAAAATGGGAGGAAACTCCACAGGGGTGGGAGGAACGCATGAGCATATATTTTTTAGCTGTCTATTTTACTTGAGAATGATGATCAGTTGCATTATCAAGGGAGCTTGCAACATATACTCTAGCCACATGATACACTGTGCAAAGTCTTGAAGGCTACCAAGTCAACAGGCCAAATAAATTCAACACAACAGGATACTGTATTCTCTGTAGTTTTCAGTCAGGAAACGTGGTCTTTTACAAAGTCATTGGCAAAAGGCTATCTGTTCCCTTCTCCTATTTTTCATCAAGATATCCCTGTTGAGTGTGAAATCCAGCTGCAAAGATTTTGCAGACATGAGAAAGCATATAATAGAGAGAGTGATAGTTTAGTCAGTTCAGTCGCTCTTTTGGAGCAATAAACATAGAGCGAATTGGCTGTTTTCTCTTCATGCCCAGTCAGGTGCTACAGCTCTATTCAGCTTCATTTTCTTAAAAGTCCTTGCCAGCTCCTTGCATAGCCCAACAGCTACTGATGTTTTTGTGTCCAAATATAGTGGTTCCACTGCCAGCAATGATACTTGATTGCTACAACAAATCTGTTCTATTTTGTTGTCCTTCCGTTTTCACTTATAAACTCTCACAGGATGATGTGGCTTTGTTGGATCTCATGCCAAACTTTCTGCAAACTCATTTCCCCAACAACTTCTTTACATTATTTTGTGAAACATTGTGAGCATCTGTTATTTTTCTCTACAGGGTTTTAGAGTGAGCTGCTACTTGAAACTGACATTGTCCTCAAATATGATGAACTTGAGGGAAGTAGGAAAAAATTGTTTTGCTGGCCAAAGTTATGGGTTGTTTTGACTTTCTATCAAAACTGTTTACCATGGTTAAAATTCCCTATGAAATAATGGTCAGCAGAGCAGTTTTAACTTTTATCCATTTCACACTGCTCAGTGTCACCTCATTTAAACAGATCGGGAGCTGTTAGAATGACATGTAGTATTTTCTTATCTTTATCCTTACTTCTAAATCGGTGCTGATTTGGACCTTTGTTTTAACTAGCCCAAAGTCTAACTACATAGATTGCTAATTTTGAAATGATTCCCACGTAAGTAACTAGTTCTTTGTCATGTGTTACAAAGTTGACTTTCTTTTTTTGAGATGTTGTTTGCCCAACACCTGGTGTTTTCTGATTCACATGTAACAGAACCTCTCTACTTCATTCTCCGAGGTGGATCTTGGCGCATAAGCTACAATTACCTTTATGTTGCTCTTCTGCTTATGCTTGTCAATCCAACAATCCAAAATGAGATTAGTAAAATGAGATTTCTCTTGTAGCCTTGGGGCATACAATAAAACCAATGCCACCAATTCCTTTATTCACTTCTCCAAGGAGAACTCAAGTGGTTTTTCCATCTAGAAGGCATTTTTTTAGGTCTTCTGGTTTCAGTTAGAGCAAGAACATCAACGTTGACATAATTCAGCTCCTCCAGGAGCTTTTCAACATATTGGTCATTGGACAAAGAGTTCATGTTTAGAGCACCAACAAGTAATTAATGATTTATAAAGTCTAAAAACAGGGACTCAGCACCCTCTGTCCCACTTTACACCACTCTGCCACCACCACTGCAGAAGGAGGAGGGGGTCTCATACAAATGTAGTTTTATCTCTTTTGTAGATTGCCATGGTCAAATAAATTCATCACCTAGTGGTCAACCTGTTAGTGATGAGTCTTTCCATACCCAACCAGGCTGGTTCAAAGACAGAAAGTACAGCCTATCATAGGGGACCATGTGCAAAGTGTTTTCAGTTTGGTAGAAAACAGCACAACCTTTGAGAATCCAGGGCCACCTCCATGCCACGAGGAGGCAATGGAGTAGGATTTGTATAGAGTAGACACTCAGTAAATACTCCACATTCTCTTTGCCTAGAAGGACCTCTTCTACAAACTATACTCATCTTTCAAAGGCCTAATTCAAGTTATGCCTCTTCCATAACGCTTTTCCTGACTGCTCGAACCTTCACTGATCTCTGAGTATTTATTACCTATATGACACTAAATAAAATTCAATACTCTAAAGTATTTCATGTGTGTCTTACCTCTCCAATTAGATTCTAAACTACCTGAGGGTAAGAATTATGACTTGTATTCCTGTATTCACTAAGCAAGTTAAGTTCCCTAAGTTTCTGTGTTCTAAACAAGTTCTAAACAATGAATACTGTGCTATCAGCATATTCAAAAACAGGAATGGGAATCCTTAAGAAAACTGAATGTGGCTTTCTCTCCTCCCTGCCTCTACCTCCAAAAGTTTCCATCTAGGAATATACTTAGCATACCCTGGCTTCAGAGGAAATGGGGACCTACAAAAATCCTGAGGTATGATGCATGCAGTCACTTATGCAAGTTCCTTAAGGACAGGGAGAGTTTCATTTTTATCTCTGTATCCCCAGCACTTAGTACAGTACCTTACACATAGTAGGCATGTACCAGTGTTTGTTGAACTGAACATTACCATCAGCACTGCCAAATATTTGTGTCACAAAGAGAAAACAATTCACCTTTATGCCTTCTTTAGGGTCTTCCCGTATATTTATTTGTGAGGATTTCTCTCGAGATGGGCATAGCAGGTCTAGAATCTCCTCGTTGTAGATCTATGATAAACAATATGACAAAAGAAAAACATCAAAGCCACCTCTTTCTGTTGGCTATGAGTGCTAGAGCTGGTGAGCCCTACTTCCAGAGGAAGCTTGAGGATGGTAGAGCAGGAACTCAGAGAAGTAGTTTGCTAAGGTGACTGCAGTAGGCCCAGGACCACGATAGTAAGGATGGGGCGGGGTAGGGAGCCAAGCTGTCTAAGGAGGGGTTAGAAAACAGAACGGGTCAGAAGATCCCATGGTGATCAGTGGAAGTATCTGGTCAATATACTTCTAGTCTGCAACAGATAGGAAGATCCAGTTGCCAAAATAATAGCCTCAAGCCCAAAGATTACATTCCAGAAATTTTGTTTTTATACTAAAAGATAATTTCTAAACTAAATTAAGATTTTTCTTCATGGTGAAACAGCGGGCATATACAAAAGAATAGAGCTAAAAGGTGCCCCCAAAGAAGCCAGCTGGTATCAGCAGCTACCATTTTCATTGCTTTTATCCCACAGACACTTAAGAGAGCTGAAGAGGCAAACAGGCTCTCAAAAGAAGTTCAACTAGCTTGCTTCCAGGTACCAGGTCTTTGGATGCAGGGCTCATACCAAAAGCGCCTTAATCACATCTAGGTCAGTTAGGAAAGGGTCAGGCAGTAAGATTTTAAACAAATTGAAGACAGAGGTTCTTCATTTGGGGGCCTATAAACTTTTTTTTTAACACTGTGATAACTATATTTTAATATAGTTGGTTTCCTTTGTAATCATAGGTATTTTACTCATTTAAGAACATTAATCTGAGAAGAGGTCCATGGGTTTCACCAGACTGCCAAAGGGGTCCATGACATAAAAGGTTAAGAATTCGTCTTTCAAATTTTTGTCCACCGCATTTATGAATCAAGCTTTCCATAACGAGGACAAAATATATGGCCATGTTAGATCTTTTATAAGTTTGATTCCGACTTATAACCTGACTCCTACTCTTTGACAATGCAGTACTGTCTACAACGGCTTTCCTCTCCTATGGAAATGGCTATCTTCAATTGACTGAGGAGAAAACTGAAACCCAGGGAGGCCAAGTGACTTGTCCAAGGTCAGAGAGACAATAAGTTTCAGAAGTAGGATTTGAACTCCTGGTTCTCTAACTGCAGAGCCAGCGAGTGTTCTTTCTAGTGTACTATACTGCCTCCCAACCACATACATGTAGCCATTATAGCTACTTGCCTTGTTTTACTTACCCAACTCACTAGTCTAACAGTAGCAATGATATTTACATAGTACTAAATTGAAGGTCTGCAAAGAGCTTTGTATCCATTACCATTTGATCCTCATAGCCACTCAAGTTAAATATGTCTTGGCTGAGGAAAGCAAAATCTACTCCAGGGTGGGGTACCTGTTGCCTGGAGGTCACCCCATGACCTTCTGGGTCCTTGGGTGCAGCCTTTTGACTGAGTCCAAGTTTTATAGAACAAGACCTTTTATGATGGGGATTTGTACTGTGAAGGCTGGATTTAGTGAAAGGGCTGCACTTGAGGACCTAGAGGGCCACATGGGGTCTCAAGGCCACAGGTTTCCCACCACTGCAATCTACTCTTTAATTCAACAGAAGTTGTTTTGAATTCAGAATACTTGAAGATCTATCACTTACCTCCAAGTAAGACACTTTCAGAGTGAATTCAAAGTCCGCCTTCTTGTCCATTTCTGTGAAAAGTAGTCGTATTACCCGAGGGATGACCCCCACTGTTGGTTCATGCTCTTGAGCTGCAGTATACGCACTTCCCATTGAAAACGTTTTTCCAGAGCCAGTCTGTCCATAGGCCAGAACAGTTGCATTATACCCTAGGCAGAACAGAGGTCACACCGGTAATTCTCAGAATCCTTCTTCCAAAAACACCCTGGCCCATTTCAACTAGAATCAACTAACTCCATTATCACTCTGCCAGCTAAATTAAAATCAAGTAGTCTCAAAAACGCCTAGCCCATGTCTATCCCTAAATGGGGAAATCCTGGAGCAGAATAAAAGGACTGTAAATTTCAGAAGTCATGCGAAGTAGGAAGTAAGCCTAGAATGAATTTGTTATTAATAATCCCCTTAGCTGAAAACATACATCCAGGTATATCCTGCTATCAGTTAAACAGAATCCCCACATACTAGAATGCTACTCTCTGACCCCAAAACCAAACCACCGAGGCTCTACCACAAGGCAACTCAGGTGCAAAGTCCTTCAGCATGAACAAGCGTCCTCTTCTCACCTGTTTCTTCATATAAGAAGTCACTTAGACTCTGGTGTTACTGTCACCTCCTAGCTCTGCTAAAGATCTTAGAGACTGCTTCCTTTCACTATTCTGAACAGAATAATTACTGTTACTATGTCTGTGGAATGCAGAAGGAAGGAGAATCAGATCTGGAATAATCAGAAGGCCAGGGGTTCAAGGCCCAGCTATGCCACTCACTAGCTGCAAACTTAATAAGGCCACGCTATTCCTCTGATTGTTTTTTCAACTGTAATCCCAACAGACTAGCTGTGATGAAAAAAGCTTTGTAAACCTTAAGGCTTCACACAAAATATATAAGATATTAGGGAGCTGAAGCCCCAAACTGAAAAGATAAGAACAAGTAGCTACTCTTGAGTTTAAGCCACCAGACTTAGATGGGAAAAAATGAGTGTAATTTTAGGCTGCCTCTGTGTGGTGACATGGCCTCTGTCCTCGGTCCTGCTAACAGCACACAGAGGTTTCTGGTTCTAGTGTTCATGGCAGAGAGCTGTAGACTACCTACCCCAAGGTCTCCTGACAAATGCCAGCCTAACCTCCTCATTTTTGTTTTAACTGTTATATCACTGGGAGATCAGGGGAATGCTGGAGATAAGTCTACCAAATTTAGGAAAGCATTTAACAAATTCTTTCTTTCTATTCCCTTGGAAAAGATGGACAGTTGTGAGCTAAATAGTGGTCCTACTGGATAAGAGTTCAAACCAAATGAATGACCTAAAGAGTCATCATGAATACATACCAGTGCCACTGTGAAAGGAGGCCTCTTGGAATGGAGGGTCCTGGGAATACAGGCTTGGCCCTGATCTGCCCAATAGTTTACCAGTGACTTGGATCAAGGCATAAGGAGCTGGCTTATCAAATGCACAGATAACTCAAAGATAGGACAATAACAATCATCATAGCGGCCAACACTGAAGTGCCTCACTTGATCTTTCTTCACATAAGAGTTACCCCAAGAAGGGGCTGCCCCAAGAGACAGCATTTCCCCTCACACTGGAGGCCTCTAAGCAAAAATGAGATGACATGATCTGGTTTTGTCAGGTTTAGGCTAGACCAAATGGTCTCTGAGGTCCCTTCCAATTCTGAATTAGCCCTGGCTCTCCCATTAACTAATGATATGACTATAGTCAAGTCATTTATAACCTTTCTGTGCCTCAGTTTTCCTATCTGTAAAGGGATAAGGTTCCAATGCATGCTCTCTAAATGTCACTTGTAGGTCAACCTTTCTAAAAACTAAAAAGAACAAATATGGCAACAAAACTTTGCACGTAGTAAGTACTTAATAACTGTTTGTTGATGGACTGAAAGAAGCTTAGTTATTTTGTCCATTGGTCACCATTCGCTCTACTAGGAAACTCAATTTGTGTGAAAGTTTTTGTCTTTTGATCTCTGAAGATCACTACAGCAACATTTCATTTCGAGAGCAGCAGTGGAAAGTAAGATATTCCACAGAAGGAAGTTTTCCAACAGTTTGTATTTTTGCTGTTCAGTTGTTTCAGTCATGTCCCACCGTTCATGACCCCATTTGGGGTTTTCTTGGCAAAAATGCTGAAGTGAGATTGCCATTTCCTTCTCCAGCTTACTTTACACATGAGGAAACCGAGGCAAACAGGATAAAGTGACTTGCCCAGGGTCACACAGCTAGGCGATGTCTGAGGCTGGATTTGAACTCAGGAAGAGGAGTCTTCCTGATTCCAGGCCCAATGGATAGACCCACTGGGCCACCTAGCTGTCCAATTTGTACATATTTTTGAATACCAAGGGTCACATCAGTTATTGTTCTGGAATACGACCTGTATTAATATATGGTAAGCTTGTTAGCTTTATAACTGAAAGGGCCTACATTTCTGCGTTTTGAATCCAGTCAATTTTTTGGACCCTTGATCTCTCTCTCAGGGTGTCTCTGTCTTCTTGCCATCAGTATGGCTACCTGCTGTCTGTTCTAGTTCCTTCTGTCTGTTATTTTGATGCTGCTCTTGGGGGGTGGGGGTGGGGGGAAATTTAGAATTGTCTAAGTCAGCCTCTCCTATGAGCACAGGGCTGGTTTTGGAACATTTCTTTCAGCAGCCCACAGGCTTTTTTGTTTTTTGTTTACTTCCTGATTTTCTGGCTCTGTTACCAAGTTAGCTGTCAGTTAAGTGAGTTCTAAATACATGATTGTAACTAACATCTTTCTAGCTTCTGTAATTTGGCATTTTTATAGTTTAGGAAATAATTTAAGTCAACCACATTCCCATCATTAAAAAAAAAAAAAGGCGTAGCCAAACCCTTTTCTACTAAACACAAAGTTTCCTTGCATATAAAAATGCTGAAACATTTGAATATAATAATGGACACTGTATTTAAGGCACAAATACGTTTAGCATCATCAACCCCTAGAAAGAGCATTCATGGAAAGGCTACTCTCCTGGTACCATTTGGTACCATTAGGACTACCCTCAGGCACACACACCTACCTATGGACTATGCAGTAACTCAAGAGACTCTGCCCTGGAGAAAAGCATGTTCCCCATTTTACAATAGGAAGGAGATGAAAGGGGATAACGTCAATGATTCTTGCTTTCATCAACAGCATAGGCTACATATACATGTATACTCATGCTACAAGTACACAGAATTATAAACCTAATTAGAATACTGGATCATGAACTAGGATCCTGATAGTTAGAAGACCTGGGTTCAAATTCAGCTTTGAGATTCCCTGCCCGTTAGACTCCTCATCCATGAAGGTAGTGATGCTTGAGCTAAGGCATCTCTCCCTCAAGTTGTTAATCTTATTGTAAAGGTCAGTTCCCACACAATCTGCCTATAATTTCTGGTCTTAAAACAAAACCAAATCAATCCCTGAGGCTCATAAAGGTTTAGGGATTTGGCCATTGTCACAGAGCTACAAGCATATGGTTTGCGAGGTGACAAAAATGATGTTGCATAAGGAAAAACTCAAGTGGGCATGTTTAGTCTCTGGCAGAAGAGACTTAGAGGGAAGATGGCTGCTGTCTTCAAAAGACTGAAAGATGACTGTGTGGGAGAAGGGGAGCTCAAGATGAAAAGACAGAATCAATGTGTGGAAAGCTTCTTGCTTGATTGTTCTAGTTGTCTGACGAAAGGACAAACCGCACTAAGAGATGGGGAGTTTCTTGTAATACTTCAGCAGGAGCTGGAAAATCATTGACTAAGAATTCCTATATTAGTAATGAAGATGTGCTCGACAATCTTTAAGGTCATTTCAATTTGATAAATCCTTTTATTTCCGCTTCTTTTACATGAGATGTTCTTAACCAGAAATGGCTAGGTGGCACAGTAGACAGAGCCCTGGGCCTAGAGTCACGAAGATATGAATTCAAATCCCATCTTAAACATTTACTAGCTGTGTAACACTGGACAAATAATCAATCGAGATAATCTTTATAAAGCACTTAGCACAATGTCTGGTACATAGCAGGTATTGAATAAAATGCTTGTTCTCTCCCCACCTCCACTTCTGTGAACTCAGATGGGAAAAAATTACACCTTCACTTTGACATATGTTTTCTTTGTATTTCATTCTATACATTGAAATACATAATTCTAAGAAAGGGTCCATGGGCTTCACTAGACTACCCAAGGGCTCCATAACATGAACAAGAAACAGAAACCTTGTTTTACATGGACTGCTTTTTCTTTTCTCAATCCCTAAATGTCTTATGTCATATTGCATCCTACAAGATAAACAAGTGTCAGCACAGTAACTGGGAGTCACTCTGAATGTTGCTCCTGTACTTTTGGAACAGGGTAACAGCCTTAGCAACAGTTTTTGGTTCTGGAGTCATGATGGCTAAGTATGTTGACAGAGTAAGGAGGCTCAAAGACATCTACAGCATGGACAAGATGGCCCTAGTGACTTGGAGGTATCCCCCAACACTAAGGAAGGGCAGGGTGCTCCCTCACCTTGAAAGATGCCCTTTATGAGAGGAGCAACTGCTGTGTTGAAGACTTCTTCCTGCTCCACTGATGGGTCAAACACAAAGTCGTAGGTGAAGCATTTGTCCCCACTGCCAACTACCACCTAGAAGAGCAAAGAACAGGCAGAGGTGAGCTGGGTGGTGAGGATGAGCCCCACTCACTGGGCAAGGTCAGCAAACAGCCCACCAGCCCTTTACCTGAGGCTCTCCAGGCACAAAGGAAAGGCAGGTATGGCAGCCTTCATCCAGTTCCTTGGGGAGAAGTGGGCGGCAACGCAGGGCCACCTTGACTGGGATACCTTTCACTTCTTCCTTCATCCTTGTCTTCAACCTTTTATCCTGCCAGCAAGAAAGGTGAGAACTGTTGGGGGAATTCTTGAATTGAGGATCTCCCAATCTCTTCAGCTTCCTCACCTCCCCCTCTGTTTTCTCACCTCAGTTACCACACAACTGCCACAGTTTCCTCAACCTCTCCAATCTCTCAATCTCTTCGACATTCTCACAACCACCTCATAAAGGTTCAAATCTCCTTAGTGATGGGGATGGGATCTGAACCCCCCCCCCCCCAAATGGACTTCCCCATGTGGCCCAGACATCTGGCCTCCACTCCTTAACTGCATCGAGACTCCTCTGTTCCCAGGCTACTTGGCCACTCCTAGATCACATCCAGACCTCCCCACGGTCTTCGGTGTCAAAGGTCCACCTTGCCTCCATTACAATGCTCAGATTCCCACTTGTCAATACAAGGGTCACCAAAGCTCACTCTTATTAAAAAAAAAAAAAAAAAAAAAAAAAAAAATCTGGCTCCCTCAACAGGTGTTTTCAATAAACCTTGTCTCTGACTGGAATATGGCTTGGATGGAATGAACCTTGAGTTACTGAGTGTCCTCGGACTCCGGCGTTTTTCCCCCGCTTCGCCTCCAGCTCTTCTGCCAGAGTCACACTCCAAGATACCAACACCTTAGGCTCTTCACCGCACCACCACCCCCGCCAACAGCGCTCCTGGCTCCTCCTCCTGCCCTCTTCATGACGTCAGCGTTTCCTTAACCCCTCCCCCCTCTACTTCTAACCCCCTCAGTATCTCCAGGGCTCCATCTCAGCCTCTTCCCTCACGTGACCTCATCCTTCCCACGACGGCGCCCCCTCCCCCCGCTCCGTGAGGCCTTCCCTCCCACGTCCGTCAATCTCCCCTCCGGCCTCTGCCTTCCCTCACGTCGTCGCGGGGCCTCGTTCGGTCGGGTTCTTCCCGCGCCTCCCCCCGTCCCGCACGTGCCCCGCGGCTTACCTGCTGGTTTCCAGCCTCCCCGCCACCGAAATCCTTCCCGAAGTGTCCTGGACCGCGTTCACCCCCGCCTCAGCTTTTAACCGCCAAGTTTCAAATCGGTCTGGGCGGAGCTGGCCAATCCACAGGCAGACGCAGGGGGCGGGGCCTCGGAGGCGTGGGCGAGTTCCACGGCGCAGGCGCACGCCCCGCCGGCTCCCGCCGCTCCCTCCTCCGCCCCTTCGGCGCCCCGCCCCGCCCAGAGAGACACCGCGGCTGGGCTGGGCTCTCCTGAGCTCCCCGCCTGCCAGGGTCCTCTTTGCTTCCGCTTCCGGCTCTCAGTCACCGGCACGGGCGCCCGAAAGTCCAAGCTGGCGGTGGCGCCGGAGCCCCAGTCCAGGTGAGGCGGCTGGAGCGCGGGAAGGGGGCTGGCCTGGGGGCAGGGGCGCCGGGGGAAGGCAAGGGAAGCAGAGAAGGTTGGCTCGCCCTGGCCAAGGGCTTCTCCAGCCCTGCCTCTGTTCCGAGCTGGTCTGCGCTTGCGCCTCCCTGCCCCCCTTTATCAGGTGAGCCTGAAAGAGCTGGGATCATGTCCTGTCACACCTAGTTTGGGCCCCTCTCAAAGACTTGAAGGGGCACCGAAGGGAAGAGAATAATCATTTATTAAGCGCCTACTGGGTGCTAATCCCTTTTCAAATATTTGATCCTCACAACGACCCTGGGAGGTAGGTACTATTATGATTTCCATTTTATAGTAGAGGAAATTGAAGCAGAGAGAGGTGCAATGACTTGCCTAAGGTCAGGCAGCTAATAACTTTCTGAGGCTGACTTTGAACTCAGGTCTTCTTGATTCCAGGCCCAAGGCTCCATCCAGTTTGCCACCTTGGCGCCATAGCACTTTAAAGCTTTGCAAAACACTTTTCAAATATCATCTCCTTATCCAACCAGCATTAGTAGAGGGAGTTCTGCATCCCAATGAAATCACAGGTCTGGACCAGACTTTGTACACATGTGTATGCACATAGTTATTATGGATAGACCTTCAGAGTGTATGTTATCGGATGGCAAGAGATAGTGTATAGAAACTGATTTGCCGACTTGAAAGGGCTCAGCAGCTCTTTCTAACTCTTGTTTCTAACCAATCTCTCAGACACTGATGCTGCTACAGTACCTCAGGCAAAAGATACTTTGAGAGAGAGAGAGAGAGTGTGTGTACGTGTGCACATGCACACACATGTTGGCAGGGTGGCATCTGGTGCCCAGAGAGATAACTGACCCCACCCCAGACCTGGCCCTCTCCCTTAATCTCAGCTTTCAAGATTTTCTTATTCAAGTCAAGCTAACAGCCATGGGGGGCTGGGGGGGAGGCAGAAGGGAGGGTTCGATTCAGATCACCTTGGCATCATTCTGATGCCCAGATTGAACTACAGAATTTTGGAGCAAGAGCTGGAAGGGGCTGCCAAGGTCATCACTCTTATTTTCCAGAGGATACAACAAAGACCCAGAGAGAGGCAGTGATTTCCCCAAGGTAGAATTTGAACCTTGGTCCAGAACCAGCACTCTCTCAATCAATTGTGCCCTGCTTTGACTCACCCTTTGAAGCTGAATGCCAGTTTATGTTTGTGCCCCTCAGCCCCTCTCCAGAAATGGAAGGCCAGATTCCTTATGATGATTACCCGGTGGTCTTTCTGCCGCCCTATGAGAATCCCCCAGCCTGGATTCCTCCTCATGAGGTGTGTTGTTATCCATTTCTTGTGTGGGGGCAGTGAGGGAATGGGGAGGCTACTGTGACTCAGGAGCTTGGTGCCTGAAGGATAGAATGGAGTTGGTGACTGACTGTAGGGTAAGGCCTTAGAATGAGGCAAATCTGCCTCCCAGTCCTGCCTGGGAACCTTCCATAAAGGCCTCTTGACATCCTGCTCTGTCCCTGGTACCTCTGATGTGGAATAGCAGATCTCCAGTGTGTGCCTCCCTTGGGTAGGGCCCTTCTAAACAACCATTTCTTGTTGTTGAGTCGTTTCATTCCTGTCCAACTCTCCGTGACCCTGTTTGGTATTTTCTTGGCAAAGATACTGGAGTGGTTTGCCATTTTCTTCTCCAGCACATTTGATAGATGAGGAAACTGAGACAAACAGGGTTAAGGAACTTGCCCAGGGTCACATGACTAGTAAGTGTCTGAGGCAGGATTTGAACTCAGGAAGATAAGTCTTCCTGACACCAGGCCCCGTGCTCTGTTCACCGTGCCACCTAGCTACCCAAACAACCACAGTGATACTGTACTCTAATTTCTGCCCAACCTGTCCCCTTCTAGGGCA
Organism: Potorous gilbertii; assembly: GCA_028658325.1. Taxonomy (NCBI): domain Eukaryota; kingdom Metazoa; phylum Chordata; class Mammalia; order Diprotodontia; family Potoroidae; genus Potorous; species Potorous gilbertii. Next base: position 1,778,238 of record CM053775.1, read on the forward strand.
TTCTAAACATGTAGAGCCCAATGGTTTTCATTTCATCAGGAGGAGAGGGCTACTATTTGCCTGCTCAGCTGGGTGATATTGGTGGGCCTCCTTGTGTCATGGCTACTTTCTCTTGTCCTGGCTCCAGAATGATCTGAAAGTAGAACAGAGGGAGGACCCCTGGAAAGGGAATGTGATTCCTGGGGGTGGGCTATGTATTGCAGAGGGTCTACCACCCAGACTACAACAATGAATTGACCCAGTTTCTGCCTCGGACCATCATACTGAAGAAGCCCCCAGGAGCTCAGGTGAACCTTTTCTTGTGCCAGGTTTCAATGTCAAATGCTACTGTTGATGTTCTTGTCTGTAGTGCCTTCTCTGTTCAGTCTCCTTCACTGTGGTCTTCTCTTACAGTTGGGATTTAACATCCGCGGGGGAAAGGCCTCCCAGCTGGGTATCTTCATCTCCAAGGTGGGTCAGCGAAGAAGGTAACCTCCTGCATTGTGTTTAACCAGGATATCTGAAAATAAAACTCCAGCTGGCCTTCAGCTAGGAGGTGGAAGCTCTGTTCACAAAGCAACTCTTAATTGATGGCAGACCCATTTCTCAGTTTCATCCCCCTAACTGCCAAATCAGCTTCCCCTTCTCTGGTTCTTATCCTCTTCCCTACACCAGTCACATGGGTCCTTCATATTCTCAACAGGTGATTCCCGATTCAGATGCCCATCGGGCAGGACTGCAGGAAGGAGACCAGGTCCTAGCTGTGAATGAAGTGGATTTCCAAGATATTGAGCACAGCAAGGTGCGGGTAGCATGCCTAGGGGGTGCTGAAAGAGCCCTCGACCCTGGATGGATCAGGTTGGGCAGCTTAGTATGTGGCCCACATTGGGGGCAGGGGGGTTGTGGTCCATGTTGAGGGGGAGACATAGCCTGTGTTGGGGGGTCATGGCCTGTGTTGGGGAGGTTGTTGGCCCATGTTGGGGGGGCTGCAGCCCGTGTTGGGGTCATGGCCCACATTGGGGGGGGTCACCACCCATATTTGGGGGGTTGTGGCCCACACTTTGGGGTGGGGGGGGTCTCGGCCTGTGTCTCTCCTTTTTCCTAGCTCCTTCTGCCTTTCAGGCTGTGGAGATTCTGAAGACGGCCCGAGAGATCAGCATGCGGGTCCGTTTCTTCCCATACAGTACGTTTTGGAGCTGATGTGATTGCCAGGGGCCCTGGGTTATAGGACTCTTTAGCAGCAGAAACTGGGAGGAGAGGGGGAGGCAGGCTCTCTGCCCTGCCTTCCTGTGGGCTCTTCCATTCCCAGATTACCATCGACAGAAGGAGAGGACTGTGCACTAGAAACTGCACTCTTCGCCTGCATGTAAAATCTACCTGGGATACCTGGCTCACTTAGGAAGTACCTGGGAAACCCTGTGCTGATCCACACCTCAGCCTGCACTGCCCTTGACTGCACTGTATTTTTCCTCACTTTCTGGATGGGCTTCAGGCCTAGTAAAGGCAAGGGAACCTTTCTAGGGGGAATCCCCTTCCTCTGTGCCAGCATTGATCTGAGCCAGTGAGCCTGATGGAAACCCCCTCCAGCTAAATAAAAGGAACATCTGGATTACTGTTGATATGGCTGTATCATTTGGACCTGGCAAGTACCAGATTCTAGGCAGCAAGGGAGTAGGGTATGAAAGTCTTTGTAACAGGCCAGAGTGACCTATGAGGTGGCTGAGTAGCACTCAGGTGAGTTAGGGGTAGGAGGGAAGAAAGTCACCCTTGAGACCACCCAGACTCTGGCAGACTCTACAGAGACATCCCTGGGATCCAGGGAGGCTGACCTCTGCATCTCCAGCTTCTCTATAGGCATCGTGGCCAAGAGGTTCAGTTCTGGGAGAAGCCATGGCTTGAGGAGCCCACTCCACTGGTGCTTCTATTCTGGGTACTTCTGTGAGGCCTTAGCATCTGCTAAAGGGTAGAAGTAAAGCTGGTAGAAGCTTAGGCCCCACCTCTGGCTCCCTCAAATCAGGGCAGCCTTCTCTGCCATCTCTCCCACCCTGGCTCCTGCTTCTCTCATTCCCATCACTCCCAATTGGAGCCAGATGCATGAAAACCTGGGTTTCCCCCATCTGAGGCATGAACCAGAATGAAAGAGGGTCAGAGTTGGGAAGGGAAAGGACAACAGGATGGCTCCAAGTTTGGAATTGGAGGACAGCAGTGCCTACTACCTGCCCTTGGATTCTTTGTGATGCTCTGCATGATAGAGAGACCTCACAGGTCCTAAGCACCAAAAGATGTTGCCATCGATAGAAGGATGGTTGGCCTCTTGGGTTCCTGCTTCATTCTCCCCATCATATGAAGTCACCCTTGGGATCGAGCTGGTTCAGGCATGTGAGAGGGCAACTTTTGTGTTCTGTCAGGCTCAGCAGGTGCTCAATCAGAACATACAGTGTCTGCACCACATTCTTGTGTATACTGGTATAGTACTAGGGAGGGCAAGTCAGGATGAACTGGAGGCAAGGAGCTTGTTTATTGGTTCTGACACCCGAGCTGGTAACCCACACAGGAGGCAGCCTGGAACAAATAAAAACCTTGCCCATTAGCCATTTCCCAGCCCCTACAGGTGGCTAACAGCCAAGCTTACCAAGGTGTGTGCTGGAGAAGTTAATGATCTGACACCTGCCAGACCTGCCTCTCTCTCTGTCTCCCCTTCTCCCCCAGGACTACAGTGTTGCTGATTTGATATCTAAGGTTTCCAGCATACTAAAATTCCGGTGGTTCTGGTATTTGCGGTCATGTAATACATTATTGTTTCCATTGGTGAAACCTCGATGCCAATTTGGCACTGAAGCTTTGTGACCTGGAGACTAAGTAAGATCCTCTCCACCAGGTGGCGCTAGCAAACCTCTAGCCCATAGCTTCATCCTTCGGCGTTTCCTACCGCTTTGGGGAGCCATCACCACACAACCCATGGAAGGAATATCTGTACCTCCCTGGGGTAGGGTCAGCTCCACCTAGGTACCATCCTCCTTGAAGGTTTTCGTCACAGTCCATTCATGAGCATGGCAAACGTCTGGCTAGGTCTGCCGAGGTAAATGGGGTGGGGGCTGGTTATTCGAGAGCTGCTTAGACTGAAGGAAGCTGACCCAGTGGGCCACATGTGATGGACTCTCCAACTGGGTGAGGGTGATACGATCCCGTTAACTCTTGACATCCCTCATGCTGGGAAGCCCTCCCTCCTGCCTCCTTTCCTCTGCTTCCCCAATGGCTGGATTGAAGCTGCTTAACTCCTACCCTCTCTCTAGGCCTGGAATTGTGTACCGCCCTCCCCCACCGCCCCGACACACATACAACACTTGGAGATGTACGACATTTGTTCCCGGAATTGGGGGGCTTCCCATCACCTTGATCTTTTGGACAGTGCACGAGGTCTGGCTCGGCTGCAGCCAGAACTCTGCGCCACAGCTGGATAGGCTCCTTGGGACCAGAGCAGGTAGAAGCAGCGGCAGAGGCAGCACTACATGATGTGGGAATGAGCTGCCTGAACACACCGGGCCCGGACCGGAACAGGGCGGTCGGGGGCTTAGGACTAAGCTTAGGTCAGGCCGTGGGCAGGGCGGCCGCCTGGAGTTCGAGGCCGAGAGAGGCCAGATGACCAGTGGGACAGAGCCGGCTTCCCCTTCTCAGCTCAGACCATCAGTCTGTCCCTCTCATCCGTCAGCCAATCGGTCCGTCGGTTCCTGGAACGTCTGGCCCCTATCTTTGCATTTGTTTCCGGGTCGGAGAAGGAAACCTAAGGCATACGGGGGAGCCGATTGGCTGAGTCTCAACGGCTCGCTCCTATTGGTCACACAGACGGGTCCATTTCTGCGGCTCCTTTGTGATTGGCAGTTCTAAAACGTCACCGGTTGCCGGAGAGGGGCCGATTCGATCACCCAGAGTCCTCCAGTTTCTTGGAACGCTCATCTCCCCCACTGCCCCCGCGCCCCCCAATCTTTGGAAGGGAGGAAGGAGGAGGGGCTCTTTGCCGTCGGGCTCTGTGGACCAGGCGCTCAGAAAGGAGGGGGTGGGCGGCCAAGATGGGCAGACACCCGGCGCGGGGCAAGGGTCAAAGCCAACCATTTATTAAAGAAGTGAACAGAACAGAGAAGAAAGATAAGGGCAAGTCGGGCGGCGAAGGGCCGGGGGCTGTTCGAGACTTCCCCACTCTCACCCCGATTTGGAGAGAAGGGTGGAGGCCATCCGGACTAGGCTGGGAAAGGGCCGCCGGGGACCGACCTCCAGAGAGTGCAGTCCCGCACTCAGGGGTGCGGCTTCCAACCTCGACAGGCTGCGAAGTCCACCCGCGAGAAAGGGAGGCGGAGGATGGAGTGAGATGAGGGAGGGAGCCTCAGATCGGGGAGCAAAACTGGAAGAGCGAGGCCCAAATCTAGTAAAGACGGGGAGGAGTGGGTGGCTGACTGTCCCAGGAGGAACCAGTGGAGCGGGATTGGGCCCTCAGCAGGAGCAGCCCCGGCCTCTGTCCTCAGCAACTGGCTCTTTGGGCTTCTCCAGGAGGATCTCCACCACTGGGGAGGGGGTTAAGGAAATGCAAGAGCAGGGGACGGGGGGTGGGGGAGGGAGCTCCAGGACCAGGGCCAGGGCTGCCGGGAAGAGTGGGGCAAAGAGGAACTTTTGCCTTGAAATTCAGAATTGTGTGCTTGTGTGTGGTGTGTGTGCGCGTGTGTGTATGCGTGTGTATGTGTGTATGGCGGGCGGGGTATGTTGGAGGGAGATGGGGGTGGAAGAGGAACCAGGCAGACAACTCCTTAGGGCTTAAATGAGCAAAGGATTTTCTCCTCCTTCCTGGGTGCCAAAACTCTGATCTTTCCAGCTCCTTGCCCCGACCAAGGAACCTTATGTGCTTCCCTGCCCCCCACTTCCTCCCTCCTTCGCCCCTCACAGGACTGGGAAACAGGATACTTTCACTTTGACTTTGGTTTGAGACACTATTTGTGAAAGGAAGTACAGTAGCCACTCGTTGGAAGAGCTAGGGATATACATACATACATACATGCATATATTACACACACATACATAATTGGATTTGGATTTGTTTTGTGGGGTGTATGTGTGTGTTGGGGGTGACATGGGGGTGAGGGGGGAAATGAAATCCCCAGGACTGTGTATGGACAAAGGGCAGTCCTTGTCCTCATACAAGGAGGGAATGGTTTAAGGGGCTTCCATCTGAGACAGTATAGCCAAGATAGCAATGTAATGGGGATGCCATGAAGGGAAGGAGAACCAAGCGTTACCTGTCTGACATTGTATCCAGTTTTGGCACTAGTCTCAATGAACATGACATTCATTTCCCTGGCTCTTTGTTTTCCCTCCTCTGATGTAACTTGCCTGGACAGACCAGAGAAGAATGGGTTCAGATAGGGAGGTATAGAAGACCCCTTGTGCCCCAGGAACAAAGTTTTCCAAGACAGGGCCCACAGATTTATCTCAGCCGAAATCAGTAAGGCAGCCACTTAAATCAGCTCTCCCTGCTTCTCAACTTACCTTGGGCTAAGAGCCCCAGGATCACTAGCCTCAAGACTCTGGCTCCAGCCTGCTGCCACCTCTTCCCCACTCCTCCCAGCACAGCTGGCCCGTCCAGAGCCCAGGCACTACATGGTCCATGAGGGGCCCTCAGTCTCTACCCCAAAACTCTGCCCTTGAGTCTCACCTCTTGTGTTCCAGGTCATTCTTGTTCCCTACCAATATGATGATGATATCATCCCCTCGTTCTTCACGAACATCATTTATCCACCTGCTTGTCTGGTAGAAGGAGTTGAGGTCTAGAAAGAAAAGATATGGGGAGGCCAAGATTCTCAGAAGAAACCCTATCCCTTTTCCCATTTCCCATACCAGAAATTCATGAAATTCATGAAATCCCAGAGCACGTACTTGTAATATCATAAACAATCACAGCAACAGTGGAATCCCGTATGTAGTTGGGAGTGAGGCTTCGGTAACGTTCCTGGCCAGCTGTGTCCCACAGCTGCAGCCTGACCTATGGAGAACATGGAGAGATTTGGAGCTATCCTAATCAAACTCCCAAAGGTTAACCACCTTATACAACTAGACAAAAATCAAGGTTTTTGGAGGAGCAAAAGATCTAGTATCTAAAAGGAAATAATGAAAAAATAGGGATGAAAGGGACCACAATAAAAATGATTTAGTGCTGGTTTAAAAAATGGAACACACTAGATAAGCCAGATCCAGTGTTTGATAAATCTGAGAACACAAATTACTGGGGTAATGATTCTGAACCCAACAAGAATGGCTGGGAAAAACTGGAAAGCCATTTGGCAGAAATTAAGTTTAGAGCAGCATCTCAACATATACAACAAAAAACTTCAAATGAATACTTGCCCTAAGTATAAAAGGTGATAGCATTTCACAGTTAGAGGAGAATAGAAGGAAGTGTCCTGTACAACTACGACTTGGATGAGAATTCTTAACCAAGAAAGAGATCGAGGTGATCAAAAAGGTAAGAGACAACTTCAGTGACAAACTTAAAAGCTTCTGTTTGAACAGAATGCTGCTAGAAAGAAATACTGTCATGGGTGGGGGAATATCTGCATCAAGTATCTCTGATCAAAGTTTGATATCCAGGGTATATGGGGAATTGACAAATACATTAGACTGTCTGAGTATGCTGTACTGAAATGCTCTTCACAAGCCTTAGGAACTAGAGAGGTCAGGAAACTCATGGAATGGAGAGGTAGAAAGTTGAGGGTCTGAGGCTACATTCCTATAATGAAAATAGCACTACATTTAGGATAAGAAAATCTGGTAGGCTGTGTTACATTGGGCAAGTTCCTTCCCCTCATTGGGTCTGTTTTTTCATTGTACCATGAAAGAGTTGACCTGCCAATGAGTCTACCTCTTAAAATTTTGATCACTTACTGAACGATTCTCCAGGAACATGGTCTTACACAAGAAATCGATCCCAACAGTTGCCTGAGAGAGGGAAAGAGACAGAAGGAGATAGGGAGGAAGAGAGAGGGGAGGTGGGGAGGGTGAGAGAGAGATGTTGGAACCATGTGTACCAGGTTACCTCTCCCCTCAAAACGCCCAAAAGGGAGGGCTAGCTAGCTGCTAAGGTCTGGAATTCTCCTTAAAGTCCCCATTACTACCTTGAAGGAGTCCAGGAGGGGAAGGGGCCAGCTTCTCCTGAGCAGGTACTCTCTTACCTGGTAGTTGTTGTCGAAGTTGTCGTACACAAAGCGGGTGATAAGTGAAGTCTTCCCTGCTGTGGGGGAGAGGAGCAGTTGGGCTGTGTGAGGAGGAAGACTACTCTTCCCCAAGCAGCTCCCTCATTGTTTGCCCCAATCCCTTCCACTGTTTCTGTGCTTCACCCCTCTCCCTCCCTGCCCCCTGCCCTTCCCAGTCTTCCGGGCTCCCTCCCTGCCCCCTGCCCTTCCCAGCCTTCAGGGCCCCCTCCCTGCCCCTTGCCCGGACCTCCCGGTGGTCAAGCTTCCCCCCAAACCCTCCGCAGCTAACCGCTTAGCTCCCCAAGGAAGACCAGCTTGAACCTGCGCGCCGCGCAGAAGTCGTGGAAAGTTTTGGCGCTAGTGGCCGTGTGGATGCTGCTCAGGTGCGACTGCATCGTTACCAGGAGCTCCTCTGAAGGCGGGACCCAGGAGACCCCCGCCTGGAACAGCCCTAGCACTCCCCGCAGGTCAACTGGCGACTCAGACCTACAAGAGTTCGGAATAGTATGAACGTTGGTGAGTCCAGCTGGTGGCCTTGGCAACGCCCCTTGCGGGGGGGGCTCGGCACGTGCCAGCCTTCGCCTGGCGGGAGGAGTGGGCCGGGCCAAGTGTCCAGCCTCCGGGGAAGAGTAGAAGGCTGGAGTCAGGTGCTTCGGCACCTGCGGACCCCCCCCTCCCAGTTTACTCCTCTATCCTATGGTGGGCTCAGCGGGCCCTGCCCCGCACAACCTGTGGCGTTCTCCCCTCTCGGGCCTCGTTTTCTTCCTTTGCCCCTGAGGCATTAGGCTTCTGGGTCTCCTAGGACTGTGTACTGTCCTGGAATTCTTAGGATACTAACTCGAAAGCTGGAAAGGACCTGAGGGGCTGTCTTGCCTAATCCCTCATTTAGCGGAGAAAGCAGGGCAAGCTATTTGTCCAAGGGCACATAGCATGACAAGAACCCAAGATATGAACCCCCTTCTGCCTCCAAATCCGCCAGATTTTGTGCCGCAGAGTTCTGCTCCCTCCCTCCCATCCCTATGTGGTCTCACTTTCCTCCTCAGCCTCTTGACTGGCTTGCATTGAACGGTCTCTTAAGGTTCTAGGCACTCATGGCATCCAGCCTGTGAGGCTCTCCCTAAATGCGCTCAGGCCCTCTCCCCTACACGGGCTAGAGTGGAGGAAGCTGATCTGCAAGATCTCTGCTTCCTCTGACCCTTGGACATCTATGGGCCACTGGATCAACCGTCTGGAACCCCTACCTCTGAGGGAGTAGGGGGGACCTCCGAGATGCCGGCTCCAAGAGGGAGAGACTTGCTAAGGTTACACAGATAGGAAATGCTCAAGGGAGGCTTTACACTGGAACCTCCGGACTCCAAGGACAGGGTCCTTGCCATTATCCGGAGAGTCCTAGAATCTCAGTTAGAAGGGATCTCTGAGGCCTGTAAGCTCAACGTGTACTTGGCCAAGAATCCCTTTGACTGTGCTCAAAGCCTTCCCTTGACTTTCTCCAATAAAGGGGACCCCACTATCTCCTTGAGGCCATCCATTCCACTGGGGGTGGCTCTCATTGTCAGGAAGTTGATCCTGACCTTGAACCTGAATCTACTCTTCTGAAACTCCTCCCCTCCCCCCCAGTCTCCTCCTTGCTGGGTCCTCTAGGGTTGCCTGCATAGGCCTGGAGGAAGGGTTGCATTTAGCTTTCCTGAACTGGATCCCTTGGGTGGTCAACGTTGCTAGACTTCTCAATGCCCTACAAGCTTAGAAATCAGAGCAGACTATCAGAGAGCTAGATTCTCTTGTTTTGGCTGTACTGGAGGGCAAGGCAGCCAGAGAGCTATGTGCATCCTCCCCCAGCTTTCCCTCCAAGCTCTCAGTTCCCAGCTTTGAATGAATTTTCTAATGAAGACTGCCTTGATTTCCTACTAAAAATCTGCTGTGCCCCCCACGTACTTGTCATTCCTAGTTAACATCAAAACTAAAGAGCCATGAACATCCATTTTGCCAAAACATCTTCAACCAAGTATTTCAAGGGGAGAATTCAGCAGATTTCCACAGAATCTTGGACTGAATCATAGACTTAGGGCTAGAATGGGTGAACCTGAGTAATCTTCTAGTGCAATCCCTGCATATGGAGAAACTGGCCCAGATTGCCAGAGGGTCTCAGCCCGTGTGACAAAAGATTCGCATCTAGACCTCAGACTGACAAAGAAGGTCCTGGACGTTCTGTTCAGAGAGTGCTCTTTGATCACCTGAAGAGAAGACCTAGGGCTCCTAGCCAAGCCAGGCCATTCACTGGGCCACAGTCCAGCTTATTCCCCTGTCCACCCACCCAACTAATAGCTAAACCCAACTAATGGCTTCACTGTGTCTTTTATTCCTCCTTGACCAGTCAATGGTGAAGCCTGGAATGCGGGCCTCCAGCGAGACGTGGGCACTCCCTACACATCTTGGAAGAAGAAACACATTCACTACATGGCAGTGTACTTTATTTAGGCCTTTCTCAGTTTTAGGAGCCCAAGGGGCTACTCCAGGGCCCAGGCTCAACAGGTCTACTCAGTTGTCCTCAGCCCCCGAGGCAGTGGCGGTGGCCTCTTCCTCAGGCTCATCTGTCTCCTTTGGCCACTGCTGAGCAAAGTCTTCAATGACAATGTCCTCACTTCTAGAGCAGCGGCAAAGGAGTGAGAAAGAAAGGAGGACCCACATCTACACTGAAGCCCTCCTCCTCATCTCCTAGCCTGGACCCCTCCCTCTCCTTCCCTTCCCTTCCCTCTCCCTCTTCCCCTTCCGCTTCCCCTTCCCCTTCCCCTTCCCCTTCCCCCTCCCCCTTCCCCTTCCCCCTTCCCCTTCCTCTCTCATTTCCCCTTCCCCTTCCCTCATCTGTCCTCCAACTATCTGGATGATAGCCCATTCATTGCCCTTCCTCTGAGAGACCCCTGTCCTCCCCTTCCTGACTCTCTTTCATCCCCACCCCCAAGTCCTTGTCTTCTCAGAGGCAGAGAGAAGCAGGCACATGGCAGAAAACCACATGAAAGGCATTGTTTTGGGTAGGGGCCCTAGCATTGGAAGACCTTTCCAACATTATCATGGGGAAAGAAATCTCCTCCATAAAACATTTGAACGGCCCTTCAGACAGAGAAGGGGACAGAGGGTAGGCATTTCCAAAGACCAGCCCCCCCCCTTGGTACCTGGTGACATCTGCAGCCCAGGGGAGAGCACAGGATTGAAGTCATGGGGTCCTAGAGCTAGAGCTGACAGGTGCTTCAGGCAACACCTAGGCCAGCTCCCTCACTTGACAGGGGAGCTAGTTGAGGAGGGTTAGGGAGGTTCCCCAGGGGAGTTCCCCACTGGGAAAGGGGACTGTGACTTGCCCAAGGTCACACAAGTAGTAAATGTGAACTCAAGTCGTTTCACTCTGGAGCTAGAGCTTTCTTGAGAGGTCATTTTCATTTGATAGTGGAGGAAAGCAAGGTACAGAAATGATGAGAGCTTTGCCCAACGCCACCCAGGGAGTAATTGAGCCAAGATTTGAAGTCAGAGCCTCTGACTCCCAGATTCCAGGTGGCCAAATCCTTGGAAGGTGTGCTTGCTCAACAGCATGCAATCCTTCCAACATATTACCCACAACCATTCAGAGCCCCCTCTGCCCCACTTCAGCTCCCAATCCTGAGTTGGTCTCTGTCAGGGCAACCTAGTTCTCCACACAAAGTCAGAAGTATTTCTGCCAGGTTCCCCAGGGCCACTCACCAGGAGATGGCTTCGGATGCATCAGACTCAAAGGAAGCATCACGCTGATGTCACTGCCAAGATATCCCCAATGTAGTCATTGACTTCCCCGACTCTACTTGCCCCCCAAGCCTGACCCCTCAGGAGATCCCCCACTTGCGCCTCTGAGCCTTGCCCCTTCCCCAGGCAACCCTTCCTCCCTCTCACCTGGATGTCAGATCTCCTAGGATGCTGAGGACAGAAGGATCCCCAGGGTTAGCAGGTAGGCAAAGAAATGCGGTACCTAACTTTCTTGGAAGGGAGCAGGTTTAGAATAACTCCTGCCAGGAGACCTTCCCATTAGGGAATGACAATGAGGAGGGAGAGGGGACTTGCCCAATGAGTAGACTGGTGTGACTACGTGTGTGTGTGTGTGTGTGTGTGTGTGTGTGTGTGTGTGTGTGTTGGGGGGGGGGAATGAAGATGGGTGGAGGGCTTGCCTTGAGAGGGAGTGGGAAGAAAGACCCCTGAATAAACAGGGCCAGCAGTAGGGTGAGAGCTCTGTTCTCTGCTTCATTCCATCCCCCACTGGGACCTTCACTCACCCTCCACGAGATGCTACTATGCTGATCCTGACTTGGTAGGACACTAGGATCCCCAGAGCCTCTTTGTCCATGCCAGGCTGCAGGCTGAGAAGAGCGGTTTTATTGTTTCTGAGGGGAGTGTCACCAAATCCTGTTTTTTTTTCCTTTAAATTGCCCCCTCTCCATTCTGCTTGGTATTGCCCCCCTCTCCATCTTTATAACCTTGAGTCTTACCTAGAAGAGACCTAGAAGGGCCCTCCCTGACCTCAGTCCCACATCACACAAGCAGTAAATGTGTCATGAGCAGGATTTGAACCCAAGTTCTCTTGAAGGTAGAGCTATTGTGCTTTCTAGCATTCTGGGAGGCCTCTTTTAACATGGTCCTCCTGGGCCCAAGTCCAAGTTCCTCCACCTGGCATTCACGGCCCTCCCCAGTCTGGCCCCATACTGTGCTTGGAAAGATAGAGCTGGAAGACTTGAGAAGGCAGCCAGGCCTGCTCCCTCCGTTTACAGAGGTCGAGAGAGGGCCAGGGACCTGCTCAAGGTAAAACTGCTACCAAGTAGCACAGCTGGAGTGAGAATTTGGGAAGGGCCAACTCTGTCACTTGACTATTCCTCAACTTGCCTGGGAAATGGAAGCATTCCAATCTAGCTCTCCAGCTAGACTACAAATGTCCTGAGGGTAGAATTTAGTTGCAATCCCTACTGAAGGAGACACAGAAAGCTGTGTGACCTTAGGCAAGTAACTTTCCCTCCCTGGGTCTCAATTTCATTATCTATAAAATGAGAGAGTTGAACTAGAAGTTCTTTGAGGTCTCTTCCGATTGAAGATCTCAGATCCTTTGACTTCTGACATTCTACAATATTCACATTCAACTCAGCAAATACTTCTTTCTTGCCTACTATGTGCAAGGTCTTTTGCTGAGCCCTCGGATTCTCGGCTTGTGGACTGAGTAAAGGTAAAGGCATGAAGGCAGAGACGGGGAGTTGAAGTCAGAGGACTAGGACACCCTGTGCCAGCTTGGCTTGAATCCTTCCAGTGGCTGGTGCTACTTGTGTTCATGGTACTTCAGCCCACTCTGCTGTCATCTTGCTTTTCATTCTCTTTCTCTCCTTTCATCCCCTCCCCCTTCCATCTTTCTTTCCTCTTCTACCCTTCCACTCTATTCCTTCCTCTTCCCTGGTGCCCCTTGATGGGTGCCCTTGGGGGATTGCACTAGCTGCTAATGGCCTGCAGGGGTAGGGGAGCTGTGGAGCCCTGACTCGGGTCCACTTGGGTTCTGTGTGTACATGAATGGCTCATTGAATGTCAGTTTTGAAGGGGAGGTCCAGAGATGGGGGGGGGCGGGGGAGTAGGGCCATCCTCACATGGTACTGGAGGCCAGATTGGTGTCTTCATGCTTCAGTTTGCCATCCAAGGCCAGGCCCTGTTTCTGACGGTTGGCCACAAGGGTTGGAGTCACCGTGAAGCTCTTGGAGAAGGTGGAATTGGCAGCTACGGTGTCTCTGTTGGAGAAAGGCAAACAAGGACCAGCTGAACAGAGTCTAGTTCTAGTCACTCAGTGGACAACCTGGGCAAGTGACGTCTCCTTTATGGGCCTCAGTTTACTTTTCTGTGATCTTGTTGTGAAAGCCTGTCTACGCGATTGCCATCTTCACAAGGACCCTGAGGTAGGCAGCTGCCCACTTTGTTGTTCAATCGTTTCAGTTGTGTCAGACTCTTTGTGATTCATTTGGGGTTTCCTTAGCCAAGATACTGGAGTGGTTTGCCATTTCTTTCGCTAGCCCATTTTACAGATGAAGAAACTGCAGCAAACAGAGTGAAGTGGCTTGCTCAGGATCACACAGCTGGTTAAGTGTCTGAGGCCAGATTTAAACTGAGGAAGATGAGTCTTCCTGATTCCAGGCCCAGCATTCTATCCACTGTGACACCTAGCTGCCCAGGCCCACTTTATATATGAGGAAACTGAGACTTGGAGAGGAGCAGTGACTTGCCCAAGGTCACACAGTTAACCTGTGATAGAGGGGTAAGCAAACCTAGATCTTTCCTGACTCCAAGTTCACCCCTCTTTCCCTTACGTCGAATGTCCTCCTCCCCCAATGTTAATGTAAGATTCTGTTATTCTTTTGAATGATTCCAGAAGATTCCTAGGTAATCTTCAGAGATGTCAAGTGTGAGTGAAGAGGTGGGAGCAGATGGGGAGAGACTGCTTAGCCTCTTCCCCCCTCTCCCACCTCAGAGGGCCAGGACATGTGTAAAAATGAGGGGATTGGATTGGACAACCTCTCAAGTTGACGAGTCAGAGATCTTCCTCCCCTTCACTGGCTTCCCCCAAGATGCAATTTGCCTTGGGTCCTATCTTCCCTTTTAGCCTCCAGCCCTTCACCACCTTTCCCCCAAGCTTGGTCCTCTGTCCTCAATAGAGGTTCTCACCCAAACTCTGCAGTAAACACAGTCTTGGTGTACTTGTCTCCAGAGTACAGGACGACTTCAACAATCTGGTCAACTGCACATCACCGCCACAGCCAGAAATAGAACATAACCATAAAAACAATGCCCCTCATCCCCCTCCAGCACCCTGCTCAAGGATACCCATGAGCAGAAGTCCTGGGCAAAGCTCACCTGACACCTTGATTTTCTTGACAAGCTTGCTGGTGCCATTGTGGATGGTGACGTGGATGGCGATGGGGTCCCCATGGTAGTGAACCTGCAGTGGGGATGAGGTGCAGTCTGTCACCAGGCAGGTGGGGAACCCTGAGAAATTCCTTCCTTTGGGGCATGAACCCCACCCCCAATCCCAGCACCCTTTGGGCCACAGACCTCCTTGTCCATCCAAGCTTCAAGCTTTAGGGGGTGGTCAGACAGAAGGAAGTGACGGGTGCTCTCAGCTCGGGGCATGGGGCCTAGGTCCAGGGGGGCAAACTGCACCTTCCGAATGATCAGCCGAACAGAGTTCCTGGGGGAGAGTAAATTCTGTCAGTGAGACCCTTTCCCTGGTCTCTGCCAACCTGTTCCTTTAGTGGCAGGGGAAGCCTTGGGCCAGAGGAGGTGGGCCTGTTTTCTGGCTGTGTATTGGGAGTGGGGAGGGAAACAAGCCATTGAGATGTCATTTACTGCCTGTTCGATCTTTGGCAAATGCCATCCCTTCCCTGGGCCTTAGTTTATCCCTCTGTAAAAGGCAGGGGATTGGTCTAGATGACCTTGAAGGGTCCTTCCAGCTCCAAGCCTAGGTTCCTCTAAGCTAGTACCTCTTGTGGATTTTCTCCTGTAGATTCTCCGCATAGAAACTCTTCACTTCATAGTCTACTCCACAGGCCTGCAGTGCATGGGGAAGGAGAACAAAGACATCTGTCCCAGGTGTGAGGCCACAGGGCTGATGGACCAAGTCTTCACCCTCAGCTTCCTTGGGTTGGTCCCCCCAGCTCCTTGCATTGGTCTCTTCCACTTTCTCCTACTGCCCCACTGACCTGTTCCCCCAGGGAAGCAGGATCTCACCTTTTCAGCGTCTTCGGGCCCAGGCTGCAGGGTCACTGAACAAGGCAGATTGGTGGGCAGCTGTCAAAGGGAGGGGGATAGCAGAAGGAGGTCAGCAGACAGGAAGATCAGGGCCTTTCCCCTACTTCCCGTACTCTCTGTGCTTCCCCCCACCCCCACCTCATCATGCCCAGTCCTGTCCTCCAGGGCTTGGGGCTCACCTGGAAGGTGAAGGGATGGGCACTGTCACCCAGCTTTTGCAGCAGGCATTCTTGAAGGCTTGTGAGGGGCAATGGGGCTTGGGTGGGCTCTTTGGGGAAAACTTGCAGGGCCTGCACATAGAGGTCTTTTCGGAATGTCAGACCTATCACGTCCAGATCATCCCGGCCATAACGGAAGGCACAAGTCAGCACCACAAAGACTGCGGGGAAATGAGGAGGTACTGCCATGGGGGCTGGGTTGGGCTGGCCCTGAACAGGGCCCTGAATAAAGCCCCATGGATGCAATCCAAAGGCAGCATGGCAGAGGATTGGATTGGAGGCAGAGCTCAATGGGTTCATATCCTGCTTCTTATACTCCCTAGCTAATCTCTTTGGGCTTCAAGTAACTCTCTGGGACTCTAGTCTTAGGTAAGTACTGGTAGAGGGAGCTTCCAAACCAACAAAATTCCAGGTCCTGGGTGGTGTGACAGTACACTGCTAAGGCCTCATACTTCTGCTGGCCTGTAAGCTCCCTGAAGACAGGGACTTCAGGATTTTTGTCTTTGTAGCTCCAGCACCTAGGAGAATGCCTGGCGCTTTATTTTAGTCAGTGTGGAATACGTGCTTATCAAATAACTGAGTGAATGTAAGGATAGAGCCTAAGTGAAGGAGGGGCAGAGAGGAGGACAGACAAGAGGGAGCCTCAATAGACTGGGGGGTGGGGAGATGAACAGCAAGGGTAACAAAGTGATCCGGTGGATAGAGCACAGGGCCCAGAGTCAGGATGACCTGAATTCAAATCTGGCTCCAGACACTTAATAGCCGTGTGACCCTGGGCAGGTCACTTCCTCCTGCCTGTCTCAGCTTCCTCATCTGTAAAATGAACTGGAGAAGGAAGTGGCAAACCCTTCCAGTATCTCTGCCAAGAAAACCCCAAGTGGGGTCACCAAGAGTCAAATGCAACAAAGATGACATTAGGGTGCACAGGAGCCCTGGTCAGAAGGTATCACCATCCTCAGAAATGCTTATTGCTTGGCAGTGAAACTTTCCTTTCTGCCTGTAAAACAACTTGTCCACTTTTTTTTAAGCTTGAAAGTTTATTTTCCAAAGAAATGTTCATTCTGGGAGGATCATTCCGAAGGCTTTGAGCTTTTCAACTTGGGAAACTCGTTTAGCCTACAAGCGTGTTTGATACATCAAAGCTCTCCAATTGTCAGAGGCCTTCGAAGCCAATCCCCTCATTTTACAGAGGATGGAATGGAGGTAACAGAGAGAGACCTAGCAAGGGCAGAGCAGAGGTTCAGAAGTCGGGGCTCCTGACCCCCAGAACACTAGGCTTTCTCTGACCTCTCAGAGACACTTGGGCTGCCTCAGCTTACTGTGGCTAAAAGCTTCATTTAAAATCAGCTTTTAACTCATGAGTGATTTTCCAAATTGAGTCCATTTAGGAGGGTTAATATAAGAACCAAAAAACACTGCCCCCCCCCAGGGGAAAGCCCCTAATTGCAATTCTTAGTACTGAGCTGTCTGAGTCATATCTTTAGCTGCCTCATCTGTGAGGGGAGGGGCCTGGGCTCAGGGATTTGTGGGCCTTTCTTGTCTTGATTCTTGAATTGCTTTGGGACCCCGGGCTCCTCCTCTTCTCTTAGTGGCTGGATCTCTTCCACTTGGGATGGGTTACTGACATTGGTTGGTGGGGTGAGAAAGGATGCTCTGAGGCTCAGTAACGGCATCGGGACATTTTCTCTTTGTACCTAATATTAGGACCTGGAGAAGAACAGCGTAGTTCGCCCATCCCAGACTCAAAAGATACAGACTCAAGAAAGATAGAAAGACACATACACAGAACATAGGTGGGTTCTCTCTATCTTTCTATCTTTGTCTCTGTGTTTGTCTCTCTGTCTCTATTTCTGTCTCTGTCCATCTCTCTGTCTCTGTTTCTCTCTGTCTCTGTCTGTCTCTGGCTCTCTGCCTCTTTCTTTCTCTCTGTATCTGTATCTCTCTCTCTCTCTCTCTCTTACATGTACACACACACACACACACACACACACACACACACACACACACACACGCACACATGCCCCATTACCTTTTCGATCTTTTAAGTACTCAGGGTCAATCAGGACAACACCATCTGCGGAAGTGGACGAGAAGGCTTGAGGAGAGGTGCCCCAGGAAGGGATCTCCTACACTCCCCCCCACATTTACTTCCTTCTTTATTTCATGTCTTTACTTCAGGATCCCTCCCCTCCACCCTATTGATGTCAAGATCTCTGACCATCTGGAGGTCACTGACCAATGGGTTCCACTGAGTCTATATGGTCCACAAAGTCTCGTTTCCCTAGGTAGATGGAAAGCTGTTGGAAAAAAAGCCCCTCTTGTAATTCTCCAAATCACACACCATGATCCCCCAGCTCAAACCTCCCTGAGATTGCTCAATGATGCATGTTGACCTCCCTCCCGCTGGCCTGGAGCCTCTCACCCTCCTATTGAGACAGGTCTTCTTAAACACCCTGGAGAGTGGGAGACAAAAGAGTTATGGGGAGGCAGGGTTTGTATGAAAGAAACAGTTGCTGCTGGAATTAGGGGGGAAATGGTGGTGAGAACATAGCTGGGAATGAGAGGGCAAGGCACGGGGTAAGAGTGGGAAGGCTGGGAGCTATCCCCCTATGCTCACAGCAAGCACTGTTGGGGGGATAGTGAAGAATGGGGGGTATGGAGCATGGGGTGCTCAGGGAATCACAGGGAGTAGAAAAGGTGTCTTACTTGGAGCTGGTAGCCATGGGCTCAGTTTGGGAGCACTCCTTGGATTGGGAGCTGGAAGTCTTGACGTGGGGCTTGGTATCTGTGACCTCCTGGGTAGCCTTGGGCAAATCACACCTCTCTGGGCCTCAGTTTCCTGAGCTATAAAATGAAGGGGCTAGATGAGAGGCTCTCCTAAGTCCTAAGTCCCTTCCAATACCAACACCCACAACCCTCAGAGAGAGGAGGCCTTGGCAAGTTGGTTCCCTGGCACCTCTCCCCTTTGCCAGCTCCTGAGCCCTCAGGAGGACTCTCAGTTGGTGGGAGGATGGTAGATGGTTTACCTGGTGCCACAAGAGATTGGTTTCCTTGCTCTGTAACCCCTCTCCCTCCCAGCTGTCACAGGCCCTTCCTCACCCCTCACAGACACACACACACACATGCTCTCCCTCATCCTTCCATGTCCCATTTTATATATGCATATAAATGCATATGTATATGTATATATGTACAAAGAACATATATATATATATATGTGTGTGTGTGTGTGTGTGTGTGTGTGTACATTTACATATACACAATGGAATATTCAATTCAGGAAAAATATACATGCATTTTTTTCTTGAATAGACTTGCTGCATATTTTTGGAGACTGGCTGTACTAA
Source organism: Potorous gilbertii (assembly GCA_028658325.1). Lineage (NCBI taxonomy): Eukaryota > Metazoa > Chordata > Mammalia > Diprotodontia > Potoroidae > Potorous > Potorous gilbertii. The sequence continues at coordinate 1,796,799 of CM053775.1, forward strand.
TGCGTTGGAATTCCCTAATTGTCAGCTCTGAAGTGATAGGAAAGCCTCCATCCAGAAGACTTAGACTGGGTGGGCTGGTTCCCAGGTTTAGTCACAGCATATATGCTAAAAGAGAGACCCTGATGTCTAGGGGAGAAGGGAAGTGAGAAGGAGAGTAAGCAGGCAGAATTGATTAGGGGCAGAGAGAGAAGAGAGGGGAGAGGGGAGTCAAGGCTGGCACAGGCCTGAGCTTGGGGGCTGGGGGCTGCTCTGCTAAGCTAAGGGAGTGATCTGACAGCCAGACTGTCCACATCTCTGTGTTCAGGGGCTGGGGACAGGGAGAGAGAAGCAGGGCTTTGACCTTGGTCAGAAGGAGAAGGCACTTTCAAGGCAACAGAGGCAGAAGTACTGGGAACTAGGGCATACTGTGCTCAGCTTATTGAGGTCTCCCGATCCAAGGGCTCCGAGTGAGACCTGTCTCCTGGGCTGGCCCCTGTGCATCCTTCTGTCCCTGGAGGGCTAGACCATGTGCCCTCAAGCCTCCTCACAAAGGCTGCAAGCATCTTTTAGCTACTGAGGAAGTTTAATGAGCAGAAAAGATCATGGTCTCACAGACTTAGAGCAGGAAGGGCCCTGAGAGGTTGGTGATTCCAACCTGTTGTTTAGAAGAGGAAGGAAGCAGAGACCTAGAAAGGGGGAGTGACATTTCCAAGGTCACAAAGACGCAAGATAAAGCAAAGTCTAGATTTACACTCAACTCCGATATGAAGTCAGTTGCCCATCTCCCTTTCTGATGTTCCCTCTCTAAGAGACCTCACTTATTGGAGGCAGGAGGTATCAGGTTCTTAAGTGGTAGTAAAAGAAGTGGGAGTGAGGGCCAGGAGCCTCCCTTTGACTCAAATCTCTTCTCCCTCCCCACCACTGTCCTCCCCAATCCGATCTCCTCATATTCTCATCCCAATGCCTGCCTTCTAGCCCCTAGTCCCATCGCCTCATGACTAGAAACATCACCAACACCATGAATGATGCCTGTTGGGCCCCCGGGCTCTTTCTGCACCATCCTCTGGGAGTGGAGGTCAGGCTGTGGAGGGTTATGCCAAACTGGGGCTGAGGGGCCTAGGCCTAGACAGCCCCCAGACTCCCAGACTCTCACACCTGGGTGGCAGCTGGCTCAGCTGGAGGAGGGGCAATTTCCCCTCCCAAACATCTCCTGCTGATGTAATATTGGCAGACATGGATGGACAGAGGGAGCATGGGATGGAACCGGAGGGGCAGGAAATGTTACCTGAAGAGAAATATGAAAGGCAGCCCAGCCTCCTGCTCTGCTTTCACTGCTCTTGGCCATAGCCCTTTTATAGTCCAGGTCCTTGGGGCAGAGGGGGCTCAGCCTGATTAACTTTGGGGTGGGGGGGAAGAGAAATAGCATAGCCCCTAATAGCTCAAGAAATAAGAGTTTGGAAAGCAGATTATGAGCTAAGAGATTAGCTCCTAGTAGCAGGAGATTGGACAGGGAGACTGGGGCTGTGGCAGACCTCCCCAGTGTCCTGTCCTGGAAATACTCTTTCCCACTTCTTCTGGAATATTCCACCATGTCAGACTGGGTGGGAGAGGGAGTGTGGTCACTGAGACTGGCAGCCAGGCTCACCGGGACCTCAAGGACATGCTGGTTGTGACCTAGGTGATGTAAGTGATGATATGTGGGCCATGTAGAAAGATGTTGGCCTGGGAGTCACAAGGCCCAAGTGTGGCCCTTTCTAGGTCTCAGGCAAGCCTCTTCATTTCTCACAACCTCTACTTTCTCATATCTAAAGTGAGTTACTAGTCCCAGCAGGGTTGTAAAGCCCAAGTGAGGTGCATGTCTGGGTAGATGGCCATTTACATGCATGTGTACTGATCACGGTGTAAGCTTTCAGTCAGTCAACTGATTGATTGATTGACTGAGGCTGTAAATCGAAAAGAGAAGAGGGTCCAAGATGGAACTTTAGAGGACACTCATGCTTGGGAGCAGAAGACAGATCCAGAAAGGGAAACTGAGGAATCAGACAAGTTGGAGGAGGAAGACCAAGAGAGAGCAATGTCCCAGAAACTAAAGGAGGCCGGAGGGTGTGGGCTAAGAAGGAAATGATGTTGACAAGATCATTTTAAGAGAGTAGGAGAGCTGGAGGCCAGATTGCAAGGAATCTAGGAAGGCAAACAATGAGTGAAGGAGTCTGGGGGGTTTTCTCCGAGGACTTTGGAAGTGCAAGGATGGTGAGATATTCAAGCACAGTTTGAGGGATGGCAGATGCAAGGGGAGAACTTTTTTAAAGGATAGATTGGGATGTTTGCAAATGTATATCCTTCTAAAGTCTGCATATGTAGATGTTTGCATGTAAGAGTGTGTGTGTGTGTGTGTGTGTGTGTGTATGTGTGTGTGTGTGTGAGAGAGAGAGAGAGAGACAGAGAGAGACAGAGAAACAGGGAGAAATACAAGGAGTAAGGGTGAGGAGGGGAGCCTGAACCTTCACTCTCGGGAGCAGGTAATACCTGGGATTCACAGATCAGGGGCTAGGAGACCAGAAGGTACCAGTTGGAGCATGGTACCCTCAGCATCAGCCCTTGGCTCCCAGCCTCCTTCTCCATCTGCCAGTCTCTAGGGGCCAAGCTAAGCCAATGGAAGTGATCCTAAGCAGCTCTAGTGCTTTGCCTGACAGAGACAGAGATTGATGCTGGGGTTTATTCTTGGCCCTCCAGTCTGCTTAGCTGCCCTCACTGGCCCTGCCCACAGGCAGAAGATGATCTCTGATCTACCTCAGAGCCAACCTTAACCTGCTTTTCCTGATGGTTGGTGTGGGCGGGCAGGGCTCACCCAGGGAGCAGGGCTTTTATTTTTGTCCTTTTCATTTTTTAGAATTCCTTTTTTTTTTTTTTGCTACATTTTGAATTCTGAGCTGGCTCCATCCCTTTGTCCCTAACCCGAGTTAAAGAAGGTCGACATTTGACGCAGATCTACACACACAGACATATACAGACACACACATATATACATATATGTAGAGACACAGATACATACACAATGCAGACACACAAACACATATACATACACATATGTACACACACACATACACACAGAGAACCATACAATACATCCTTCCATCCGTCAGTTCTTTCTCTGGAGGTAGATGGTATTTTCCTTCTCCAGTCCTTCGTAACTGATTTGAATGATCCCATTACTCAGGATGGCTCAGTTGTTCCCCGTTACTCTTTGAACAATATTGCTGTTACTGTATATGACGTTCTCTTGGTTCTGCTCATTTTCCTCTGCATTATTTCATGCAGGTCTTTCCGGGTTTTTCTACAACCAATATGCTCAGTAGCTGGGCTTTTGCACCCTGCCTCACCAGGGTTTTCTCTTTATCAGGTCCCAGATACCCTGGCCTCCTCTCCTAGTACTGCCTTGACTGAAGCTGGCCAAGAAGAAGCCAGAGGTCCCTGACTTCTGAAACTCACCCTAACAAGGGACTGTGAGTAGAAAAGGGAATTTCAGAGTGCATTGACACAGATGTGGAACATTGTGGGTGATGGGTAAGATAAGGGATATGCCCATCCCTCTGTAGCTGAGATGGGCTGGGCTGGATGAAATGGGAAACCCATAAGTTGAGGAAGTGGGAGGTAAGGGTGTTTGAGGGATATCAATATGTACATTAAGGGCAGGAATTGGGGAAAGAAGAAAAAAAGAGAAAAGCCTAAGTAGGGGAATCCCATTCAAAATAACTAGGAAATATGGGAAATATCTCAGAATCAATCTACCAAGATATACTCAAGACTGATATGAATACAACTGCAAAACACTTCTTACAGAAATAAAGGAGGATAAGCAATTGTTCGGATGCTCATTACTTGTGGTTGGGCCATGCCATTGTAATAACAAAAAATGGCAATTGCACCTAAATTAATTTACAGGTTTCCAAGGGGTTACTTTTTAAAGCTAGATAAAATAATAACAATTCATTTGGAGAAACAAAAGGTGTAGAATCAAGGGAAAGCAAGAAAAAAAAGAGGGCATAACACTTCCAGACCTGAAACTGTATTCTAAAGTAGCAACCACGCTGACGATTTGGTAGTAGTTAAAAAAGCAGAAAAGAAAATCTAGCATCCCATGATCTTCCAGGCAAGTGGACCTGGCAAGCAATGGAGATGGTGTGTTTGTGCTGAAGCCACGCTAGCTCTACTTGGTCACAGCTTCTCCTTTAAAATGTTCACTCTCTTTCTACTTAATAACACAAGCAGTCATTTTTGCCAGCAATTGAAGTCAAGCTCATTGGCCTGTAGTTGTCAGCTTCCGTCGGTTTGGGGTTTTGAAAATGGTTACATTTGCCTTTCTCTGGTCTATTTCCCATAGTCCTTCAGAAATCCCTGTGGGTCACTTAGCAATTACTTCTGCTCCTTCCTTTAGTCCCCTGGCCTGAGGACTTGAGCTCATTAAAGGCAGGTTATTGCCCTCCTACCATTTCCCTACTTATCTGGGACATCAACTCTTTCTTAGCCCTCTGTGTTCTGTCCTTTCCACTCCAAAGACCTTTTTACTTGGCAGAGAAAATAGAAGCGACACAAGACTTGAAAGCTCTTCCTTATCTGTATCATCTGCCATCATGTCCCATCACCCCATTCAATGGTCCTAGTTCTCTGATCTTCTTCTTTTTTTTCCAAATGTTTTTCTTGTAGAGCCTTCTGCTAAGCTTTTCTTTTTACATCAGAGTCATTTCTGGATAGAGGCACCTGCCCCCAAATAAAGCCTCCATTTTAACAAAGGGAAAGGGTTGCCCCAAACCAATGGACACAGTAACTGTGTCTGACAG
>CM053775.1:1802115-1825153 GCA_028658325.1 Potorous gilbertii
TTGCATTAATTTATTTAAATTTAATATTAAATTTAATGAATATTTGTTTCGATTTATTTGAATTAATTTAAATGAATATTTTAAGTATCTTTAAACATTTAACTTTTTAACTTAAACATTAATTTCCATATACAGGACAGAACACATAGAAAATTATGTGTGAAACTGTCTCCATTTTATAATGCTTTTTTAAAATATAAATTCTGTACTTTGCTTTCAAAACCTGAGTTTTTCAAACACTTGTCTGTGTCTTTCTGTTCTCTTCCGTGTGTTTAAAAATGTTTCAGTGGTCCTCTTTTGGGGGAGGAGGGGATAAGCAATATTACTAACCTCTTTCGCTGCTCCCTCTCCCCCGCTTCTAAGGTTCAGAGCACTGTGTCTTCAGGGTCAGCTATGGCATCTTGGAGCTGGATGCTGGGGATCTTGGATCTCTGGGTTTCCTGTCAGTCAGTAAATATTTATTAAAAAATATCCACTGGGTACTGAGAATACAGAAAGAGGCGATAAAGACAGGCCCCGCCCTCACAATCTGACAAGTGTGTACTGATGAACTGTGTATGAGATAAGTAGGAAATCATTAAAAGAAGGAAGGCACTAGAATTTGGAGGGCTAAATAATAAAGGCTTCCTGGAGAAGATAGGATTTTGATTAGGCCTTAAAAGAATCCAATGGGCAGTGATAATCAAGGCGAATATTCCTGGGATGGGGCACAACCAGAGTATGGACTCAAGATGCACAGCAGAACTGTCAGGGGGTATGGCAGCAGGTGAAGCTGGCCACGTTTCGCCCTGGTGGCTACTCCCTGGCTACAGCTTTCCTTGTTCTACATCAAGTATTCTGAGTACAGATTTGTACTGTAGTTTTCTCCAAGGGTAGAATAACATTTTCTATTTTGTTTCCAGTTTTCTTAGTGATAAGACACAAAATGTTGGATCTTTTGGGCTGCAGCATCATAATGAGTTGTGTATTTGCCATTGCTGCTTTCCCATCCCTCCTAGTTATCCTCCTTAATTTCACTTCAACAAAATTATATTAAGTGGTCATAATATAGAACCAGAACATATTTTTACAACCTCTACTTAATTGAATAAAATGGTATGTGATCTCTTCTTCTAAAAACATTTAAAGAACTCATTTTCTTTACTTGATTCTGTTCCCTTTCAGACTCACTAGGCAGTAATAGCCATACCCTCATGATCGCCTGTGTGAGTCCTGCAGACTCTAACCTAGAAGAAACAGTGAATACATTGCACTATGCTGACAGGGCACAGAAAATCAAGAATAAGCCCGTTGTCAACCTTGACAACAAATTTTTCTTTCTCTAAAACAAAACCCAAAACACCTATATAGGCCTTGAATTAATTTCTCTTTCTATCCCCTAACGTGGCCCACTGGGCCTTAGTGGGAAGTAAGTTTTCCACCTTTGCTGTAGCTGACAAAGTTCCATGAGGTCCCATGACTTGGAAGGTAGGGTCAAAAAAGATCCTTCTTTTTTTCTGACAGTGTGTGCACTATCTCAGTCTGAAATGAGCAAGGAGCAATAATTTCTTCAGTGCCCATATTGGATACATTTTTCTTGAACACTAGTTGCTTTGGGGGTATTGTAAACAGCAGGTTTTTATTTTTTCTGAAGATGGAACCACTCAGTTTGAGATATAAGTTCAAGAATATTTGTTTAAAAAATTAGACCAATTACCTTATAGAATATAAGATAGAAGATATGGCTTATTGGAGTTCAGAAGAGGAATATTAATGTAAGTTAAAGCAGTTGAAGAAGGATTAGTGACTGAAGTGAGCACTGACAGGTACATAATAGAAACAAATTTGGATAGATAATGGGAAAACTACAAGCCAAGATAGTGAGGGGGGATTCATAGAGTGCTCTCAAAGAACAATGTGCAGACTGACCCCACTGGAGCAGTGGGCACATGTAGAGAGGAATGAGAAGTTACATCATCTGGTGCCAGATTATAGAGAAATTTCAAAGATGCTTAGAGGAATGTGGACTTGATGCAGCAGGAAATCAGGAGTTCTTGTAGGCCTGTAAGCGGAGGAATGACCTAAAAGTGATTTAAAGAAACATTTGTTTGGCAGCAGTGATTAGGAGGATTGGGGAAGAGATGGGAAGCCAAGAGGTTAATTCCAAGGTTACTCTAATCTTGTCATGAGGTGCTAAGGGCGTCTATTAGGGTAGCGGAAAGAATGGGAAGTAAGGAAGTGATCCATCTGGATAGAAGAATCAGTAGGACCTGGCTGACCAGATGGAAGGAATGGCAGCCACAGATGACTAACCTTGACCCACTGGGAAAACAATGATGCCCCTGACCAAGGTAAATTGGAAGAATCCTGGGAGAGGGCAGTGAGTCAGATAAAAGGGAAGGGGTGACTTGGGTTCTTGTTTCTAGTTTTTCCCATTTTAGGAAGAAGAGTTCTAATACATTCTAAATCTACAGAATTTTGATTTCTCTCTTACCTTACTTGTAGGTATTAATATTAACAGAGGTCTCCTATGCCTGGGAAATGTAATTAGTGCACTTGGAGATGACAAAAAGGGAGGCTTTATCCCCTATAGAGATTCCAAGTTAACTCGGCTGCTTCAAGGTAAGCCCCTGTAGCCTTGAAACAAAGGGACAGAATCTCAGGATAATGATTTGAGAATGGAAGAAACTGGGAACTGATAAAATTCATACTTTGATTTGTGTTAGCTCTGGGTCTGTGACCAGGTCAAAAGTGATAAGAAGGATCTGCAGCTTTCAGGGACAACAGAAGCACACCCAGCAACACTTAACATGATTGTGGCTTAAAAGAGTGTTCGACCAGGGGTGGCCTTCTAGATCCTTAAGTGGGACTTTTTGACTGAATCCAAATTTTAACAAAGGCTGCAGGTTCTCCACCCCTGGGCAACACTATTGGTGTTCAGGGAGGGGTGCCATGTTTGGTTAAAATTCACCAAGAGGGGGCCTCCTGACAATGTCTAATGATCAAAGTGACATTAATATGATTGGACTAGGCCTTATTGACTGCTCTGTAGAACAGTGGGAAGCCCTTTCTCAAGTAAGATTAAGGGACAAGTAGGGTAACTGAACTGTGCCCTCCAAGTGAAAAACAGCCCTTCACAGGTGGTAGGAGTGCCGCATCTGCACCGTAGGCCTATAGAGTGTCTTAGAGCCTCTGGATTTGAACTCATTTTCTTTACTTGATTCTGTTCCCTTTCAGACTCACTAGGCGGTAATAGCCATACCCTCATGATCGCCTGTGTGAGTCCTGCAGACTCTAACCTAGAAGAAACAGTAAATACATTGCGCTATGCTGACAGGGCACGGAAAATCAAGAATAAGCCCGTTATCAACCTTGATCCCCAGAGAGCTGAACTCAATCATCTGAAGCAGCAGGTACTAGCAGAAACATTGGATGGTAGTCAGCAGTATTACTGAACTGGAATTATTGTCTTAATTTGTCATTATCATGGGTTTAAAGAAATACTGAATTAGTCCTGGGACATAATCACATCATCACATTCGTTCATCTTGTTTGGCAGCAATGGCCTGCCTGATTGGATGTATAATCATTTGGCCCCTACTAAGGATCAATTAAGTAATCATAGACTTCAAATGTTCGAGCTGAAAAGAGACCTTGGAGGTAATATAGTCTAAGCCTCTAATTTTAGTGGAGGAAATGTTTAAAAGCAAACTCATTAGCTCTTCCTCCTGATTTCCTTATTCCTGTCACTTGAATCACCATTGTTCCAGACTTTCTTTTCCTTCAGTCTCCAAAATCAAATCTTATCCGTTTGTTTTCCTTCAGAATGTCTCATGCCTGCCCCTTTCTCTACATCCCTACTCTCCTGTTCTAGGTCCTCCACCATTCCCATGTTTCTGGATAAGAACAGTGTATTCACAGGCAGTCTGTCTTGAGTCTTTCTTTCTGGCTCCTTCACTCACATCCATTCCCCCTACCACTGCCAGATCAGTCTTCCTAAAAGACTGAGTCTTCTCTTTGTTCTTCTAGTCAGAAACCTTCAGTGCTTCTCATTTCCTACCCCAGCAAGTCTAAACCCTTCTTCCAGATTGTTGACACCCTCCATACTGCAATATGACTTCTGTCCAACCTTATTTCTCACTGTTTCCCCAACACACACACACTGTGCTCTTGCCAGTGTATCTGCGTCATTCCTATCATTTCTTCCTGCCTGGAATCTCTTCTCAGCTTCTTTAAATCCTACCTCTTCTTCAAGTTCTCACTCCCCTCCAGCCTCTATGGAGCCTTCCTATCTAGCACCCTACTTAACAAGCTGACACCCAACTAAATGCATTTGCTCTTGAGTCATGTCTCCAACCACATCTTAATCTTGTATTCTACATGCACATGTGCACATGCACACACACATACACAGCCTAGCACAATGCTGAGCATGTGGTCACTAAATACATTGGGATTTTTGCTTTGGCAAATGGTGGTAGCTCATCCTAATAGCAGTAGGAAGTGGGATCAGTTTAATGCTGTCCCTCTGTTGATCATCTCATGAGCATTTACCCTGCTGCTTCCTTCCTTTAGTATCCAAGATTGCCTGAAATTTAAGAGGCATTGGGTGATATTCAAATGTTCCTAATCATAGTAGCTAATCTAAGTTCCAAGGGATAAATAGTTTATGCTTGATTAGGTTATTGTTTTCTTTGATTCAGGTACAGCAATTGCAAGTCTTGTTGCTACAAACCCATGGAGGGACCCTGCCCGTATCTATCAAGTAAGAATCATGGACTGGTTAAAGTGTGTATCCTAATAGTGGCTTCTTCTCCACTTCTAGTACTTGGTTTTGTTGGGGCTTCTGATATCACTTAACATAAGCATGATCCTAATTTGTTGGTTCTTTAATATTTGGAGAGTTGTCTTTCTAATTCTCTTCCTTTAATTTGGACTGAGTGACCCACCTATATTGGAACAGGATGTTACATGGGAAAAAAAAGAGCACACACTAGGCTTTATTTTGGTCAAATCCCTGCACTCTCAGTTTCTTTTAAGATTTGATCCTTTTTTTGGGGGGGGGTGTTTTTTTGGCTTTTAGAATTCATTTGCAAATATGCCCTCTACCCTGACCAATACAGCAAGCCTTGTCTTGTGCAAAATATTCTTTTTTTTAAAGTTTGGCAAAACCAACTTCATTTGACAGTAAATATAACATTCCATGCCTTTCTAATGAAAGGAGGGCAGCTATACATTCACTTTAGTTGTAATTTAGTATGGCCTTGGTCTCCATAAGTCCATACAGTCTAAGCTGGCCATTCCAGATTCCAACCTATGTAGCCTAGAGCTTTGGCCTGTGGGAGGGATAGGATCTGAAAATTGAGTTTTAATCAGACCTTTGAAGCCCATTCTATAGAAGGTCACACATGCATTTTACGGTTTTTATCCCTATTCTAAAAATCTTGGGATATTTGTTTTTGTGAGTATTTAATCCCTTGTAGAGATATAGTAAGTTTATTTTTAGTTCTTTCAAATACTCAAATATCTAAAAAACAATTATTGTATATGAAACCTCAACCATGATAACATTTTCAAGGGGGGAGAAAAAGAAATGAAATTCCAGGGAGGGAATTGGATTGAGAAGACAGGAGCAAATGGAGTCAAGGGCACTTGTAGAAGGGTTGGCCTTCACCAGAAGGGCCACTTCCTTGGCACAGCCTGAGGGGTGGGGCGAGGGGGAGACAAGGGGAAATGGAGCTCTCAGCAAATGGCTTCCATTTTCTCAGTAAAACAAGGGGGGAGGCATGAGAGGTTTGAGAGGACAAGACTCAGGAAAACTTTTAGGGGGAGTGAGATAGGGAGTCAGGGAAGGAAGAAAAGGGTTGTTTTGCTGCAGTGAGGGCTTGGACATAGTCAGATAACATAAACTTGGGAAAAGATGCTAGTCTGGTCCCAGGATTGTGGAAGTTGGATGAAGCGCCCGAGTACTTCATTGGTGCTCTCATACTGGAGCAATGTCGAGTGGATCCCTGTGACAGATTTCAGGGAAGATAGAGAGAGGTTCAAAGGATGGGCAGTCATGGAGGGAGCTTGCAAATGGATTAGCTCAAAGACTCAATAGAGTATGGAGTGGTGAGATAGGCCAAGAAATCCCCTTCTGCCTACTGCTATCCCATTTTCTCAAAAGTTTTTATTGAATAATGAACTCTTTCTTCAGTGTTTTTGTGATCTTGGATTTATAAACGTCTATTGTATCTGTTTCTCTTTATTATTGGGCTCTCTGATCTGGTCCATTGATCTATTCCCCCCCACCCCCAGCCACCTTTTTAAAAACCAAGCCCAGTACTAGATCATTTTAATAGCAATTGCTTTATGCAGGGGTGGGGAACCTGCAGCCTTGACAGCACTTGTGGCCCTCTAGGTCCTTGGGTGTAGCCCTTTGACTGAGTCAAAGTTTTACAGAACAAACCCTAAGAGGATTTGTTCTGTGAAGTCTGGAGGGCCACAGGTTTCCCACCTCTGCTTTATAGTATGGAAAGTAGGGTCACAAACATTTGTCAAGTGCTTACTGTACAAAGAAAGGCAGAACCAGCCCTTGCCCTCAAGCAGTTCACCATCAAACAGGCATGACTGTTAGATCTGCTGGGATTTGGAGCCAGAGACCAGTGACTTCTCTGAGCCTCATTTTCCTTGTCTCTAAAGTGGGCAGTGCCTGTAGTAGTACCTTCTGCACAGGCTTGTGAGATTCAATTTAGATGACGGTTCTCATGCTTTCTGCTTTTAATTGTCATATAAAAGCCCTCTGTTAGAAGCTGAGTTCTGGTGATCTGTTTGCCTTTCTTTTCATCATTCACCATTCTGTTCTTGTCCATTCGTTCTCTCATATGGTTTGTTAGCGCTTCGGCAGAACAGAGAAGGCCGTCCAGCAGTGAGTGTTGTGATGTCTGTTGCATTGAGCTCATAACTTGGGCTCAACCTCGCCATGACATTCCAGTTACTTTATTCCTTCTTTCTGTTAAGATATTGGTTTATAGCTGTCTCTATGTAGGGCTTGTGTGGGTTTTGACAGGTTAAAGCCTAAGTGCTATCTAATATTTTCTCACCTTAAAGAGTATGAATTTTTCAACGCTCCATTTGTTTTAAGTGTCTTTTCATTTTTATTGTTTTATCTTTTATTGTTACTTTTTGTTTTATACTAATCTTATTGCCTTAATTGTCCCTTCCCCGCTGAACCCCTTCCCAGTCCTTTCCTTTTGAAAAAAAAAAAAAAGACCTTTAGAAAAGCCAAGCAACATGTAGATGGTATGGACACCAGTTCACATCTGTGCTTCCCCACTCTCTGCTAAGAGAGGACTGGCTTTTCTTTCTCAGTTTTCCAGGAGTGAGATCATTCATTGGAACTCACCACAGTATCACTGTTTTGTAGTATTATTTATTGTTGGCATTATTATAGTCAATCTGTATTATTTCCCTGGTTCTACTTTGTTTACGTCACATCGCTCTATCCATTTTTTTCCACCATATTTAGAAGTGCTGATGATGGTTTGTAGGTTTATCTTATATCTCATTACTTACTAAAGCTATTATCTCAGTTTTTTAAGTCAAGTCTCTCAGGTTTTCCTAAGTAAGCCAGCTGCACATAGGGATGTTTTAACCAGTCTTTTGCCTATGCTTATTTTCTTAATTTATTTTTCTTACCTTATCTCTTTAGCTAGCATTTTAAAAACTGTGCCAAATGGCAATGCTGAGTAGACAGACCAGTTTTATTCCTTTTCTTATTGTAAAAATCCCTGTTTCTCCATTACATATAATATAAGTTTGTGGTTTCAGATAACTTTTTATCATTAAGAAGAAGTTAACCTTAAAATAATAAATTTTTTACAACCACCACAAAGTCCTACTCAGTCTTATTATGGAAGTAACCCAGGGTTCTCTAATACTGTACAAGTAGAGGACAGTCTATCAAAGAGTCTGGGACCAATGGTGACAGTACTGCCTGTCTTTCTGGTGTCTGAGGACTGTCCTGCCTCCAGGTCCCTGCAGCCATTTTTCGACCAACACAGCTCACAAAGGTTCTTGACGAGACTGATCATGAAATTTCATATTCTTAGTGATTCAATATGTTAGACTGATTATTTTCCCAATATTGAATCATCCTCACATTCTTTTCTGTATTGCTGTATTTTATCTAATGTTTTTTCTTTTTTCTTTTTTTAAATTAATTTCTTCTCAGCAAGTATTTACTTTTGCCCACCCACTCCCCCTTGAATTGAATTTTCTTTTCATCTGCCTTCATTAATGGGAGGTAACATGGCAGAATGAATGAATAACCAGCTTTTGGTCCTGGAAGACCTGAGTTTGAGGTCTGCCTCTAACATATACTTGCTTTATGACCCTGGACAGTTCTCTTCAACTCTCTATGCCTTGAGCAGCTCTCTAAGAAAAGAAGTTGAGCAGCTGCTCATCTGCATTGGTAGAAGGAGCTTCTTCCCTGGAATTCCTGAGAGCGATGGAATCCCAGTTCTGGGATGAAAATCCAAGAGGGCTATGGGTTTCCAGTTCTTACCTCTGCCTTATGAATCATACAGTAATAACAAGTATTTTTATACAGTGCCTATTATGTGCCAGGCATTGTGCTAAGCACTTGCAAATATCCTCACAACAAACCTGAGAGATAAGTGCTCCTATTATCCCCATTTTATAGCTGAGGAAACTGAGGCACACTGACTTGCCCAGGATCACACAGCTAGTGAATGTTGGAGGCTATATTTGAACTCAGGTCTTCCTGACGATAGGCCCAGAGCTTTATCCACTGAACCGTATAGCTGCCATATTATTATTTTCAAGTGTTATATTTAATTTTTTTATTTTATTTGCAACTTGTTTATTAGAATATGATCATTTAATTTTTGTGAGTTCCTTGTATTTTGCGGGGGAAGGGTATTTCTCACTTTTCCCATTGAGTTTTCTTCATATAACTATTGAAAGCAATTTCTTCAGAATTACTCATTAAGTGTGTACCTTTTCTTTATGTTTTTTTACTGCCTTGTGTTCTATAAATGAGGGATTGAAATCTCCCACCATTATTAATTTTACATGTTGTGTTTTTCCTTCGTTCTCAAAGAGGACCGTGACATCAAGATGATGACATGACTTATAGTTGACTTTGATTTGAGTGAGGGAGGGCTGTGCAGGGTCACCAACTTCACTTTCTTCTCCTGAGCCATCTGGATCCTGTGGCCTGATATTCATTAGGATGACTGGAGATGGCCCAAGATGCACTGTGAGACCCTGGCCTTTTCAGGCTAAGGTCTTATAGCATTCTCACTTTGAGTGAGATACTCCCATTCAACGAATAAGTTTCTTTGAGTAGTTGTTCAAGGGATGACCCCTTCAATTAAAAAAAAAATCAAACTGAGAGGAGAAGACCTTTAGGGTTCCTGGGTAAAAGAGAAACATTTGCTATTTAGTATTTTACATGTAGCTGCTGTCTTATTGGGTATATATGTTTGGTAATGGTACCTTTTTAAATAGTGATATTCCCTTGTTTTCTTCCTTTTGATTACATTGCGATAGCAACTAATTGATCACACATGTAAGGAACCCACTGTTGTTTTTTTTATGCTTATTTTGATGTATTTCAGACTCTTCTTGTTTTTATATATATACCAAAAGCTGCCTTAAGGTTGCCTCTGGTTACCCTCAGTTCTTCACACCTAGGAAATTTTATGTGACAATCTTTTATTTTAGAAAAGAATGTTTGCTTTTTTTGGGAAATTTATTTGTGTTTAAATTCCTTTCTCTGAGCTTTGAGGATATCCTATTTTATCTGCTTCTCTCATTTCCCATTTTTATAGAAGAATCTTGTGCAATTCACAATGGTGAGGTTTTTATGTAAGATGGTTTTTTTTTTTTGCCTACTTGTAAAATCGTCTTGTCATTATCTTGAACTTTGACAATATGTCTGATGAAATTGAATGAGGGTTCATTCCTTTGGACAGCTGTGAATTCTATTCATTTCCAATCTCCCTACTTTTCCTGCTTGGAAATTTTCTTACATGATTCCCTGAGATAGAGCAGGCAGACTCCTTTCCTCCCTCATTAGAATGTCATTTCCTGGAGTGCAGGAGCTGTTTTGGCACATCTTGGTGTCCCCATTGCTTCGTGCACAGTGCCGCGGAGCTTGAGAAATGCTTCTTCGAATTTCTTCCCTGTTTTTATGAAGCCCGATAAGTCTTCTGATTTTTTTCTTCTTGTTCTACCTTATGAATCTTTTATGACTTTGTCTGTCTTGAGTCCAAAATTTTTTCCCTTTGTAGAATTTCTTGGGTTTTGTTTTCTACATTATCTCTTGTTTCTATCTTCTATCTTCCATTGTTTCAGGTAAGCCAGTTGCTTTGTTTCTATCATAGCTATTTCTAAACTTCTTCATTGCTGTATCTCTAGATTCTAGTCATCCTCGATTCCTTATTTTTCTTTTGAGAGTTTCATGTAGTTTTTCTTCTTTTTGTTGTTGAGTGATTTGTTTGAAGAAGATATTGAGAAGATAGGAACTTTTGCTCCTCCATCATCCCAGGAAGTCCTTGGCCCTTCGCTTTCTACAAAGCTTGTCTCCACTTTTCTGTCTTCTTTGTTCTTAAAGAAGTGTCTGCAAAGCTTTTGTACGAAATTTCGTTAATATTTGCAGATGTTCACTTAACTTTAATTTCCAGCAGAGATAATTGAATATGAGTGAAGGTATCTCGGTTTCACCTTGCCCTTTTTTGCCAAACAACCACTGACAAAGTGTAGCCCCACATCTTGTTAATTCTAGTCTGCTTAGTCTTAGGCACATTTCCTCCATCATCCTAGCCTTCCATATGGCTGCCCCAGGTCATAGTCGTATATGTTTATTTAAGACCCCTGATTTTTTAGTATAAACTTTTTTCCCTTTGGGCTTTGAGGACTTTTATGTTCTATATTCTCTGTATTCCTAAAGTACCTATGTCTTATAGCACTTAAGTGTTTCAAAAATTTGTCTTGAGCTAAAGATTCAGTGTGATGTAGGGGACAGAACACCGATTTTGGGCAAAAGGCCCAGGTTTGAGTCTTGACTTTGCCACTTACTAGCTGGGTTATCCTGGGCAAATCATTTTACAGACCTAGGTTTCTTTATCCATAAAATGAGAGAATTGGGTTAGTTGTTTCTAAAGTGACATACAGCTTTCATATTCTATGATTCTAAAATGACTGATGTGCCCATAACTTACAAATTTGAGTTGGAAAAATGACCAGATGATTGGATTTCCTAATTCCTCCATTTTTAGTCTGTTTTGAAAGGTAACATAATGATATATTCAACATGAAAGCTGACCACCTAATAATAAACGTGATGGACCACTTTTTTGTAAAGATTATCCAAAGGGAAAAAACATCAGCTTCCTTTCGAGTAGGGATTCTTCAACTTCTTTGTGGCATGGACACCTTTGGTACTCTAGTGAAGACACCTTTGGTACTCTAGTGAAGAAGCCCTCGGACCCCTTTTCAGAATAAAGTTTTTAGATGCATAAGAATCATGGGCTTACAAAGGAAACAAGTCTATCAAAATATAGTGACGGAAGTATTAAAAAAACATACACAGGTCCCAGGTTAAGAATCCTTGATCTAGAATAATGAATCGTTTTCAACAATGTTCCTTCAGAAATGCCTAACCAGCAAATGTTCCATAGTGTAATTTGAATTTTGATGAGATCCCCCTTGTGGTTTTGAGGCCTTCTGAATTCATGGAGTCTTTGAACTGGGTAAGAGCCCATGTAGTGTCCCTGAAGCTCTATTCTGCCCTTTTTAGAGATTAAGGGCAACAGCTGGTTACCATCCTCTCTACAGTAACCCTTATTTGTCCTAAAGATTATTCCTTTTCCGTGAAGTCTTTGGATCAAATTGCAGTTCTCTTGACCTTTCTAAAATCCCTTGGGAACATTTCATGCTAACTGAAATACATATTGTTGAGCTGCTTCACTTTTTAAAAAATACAGCCTTGATAGACGTCAACAAGGGTGTGTGTGTGTGTGTGTGTGTATCCATTACATATAATTTGTGGATTTAAAAAATATATATTGAATTTGCCATGATAGCATGCATCTTTCCCTACTTGTCTGAGCCTTCCACTCCCTTTGTATTTTTAAATATTAATTAATGCTTGTTTTCCTTTTGTTTTATTTGACTATTATCGCCATGCCCCCAAACTCTGCCATTTCATGTACCAAATAAGTATAATCAAACCAAATATATTCATGGGTTATGTCTAAAATGGATATCACATTTGGCACCTCTACTCCGTACCCTCTCTGTAAAGGTAGGAAGCATTTTTCATCATCAGTCTCCTGGAGTCATGATTTGTCATTGCATCAGTCGGAGTTGCTGCGTTTTTCAAAGTTGTTTACATTTACAGTAGAGTAGTGACTTGATGAACTCAAGACGGAGAATGAAATCATTTGTTTTTGACTATCCGTATTTTGTTCTGTTCTGTTTTGTTTTCTAATTGAGGAGACAAAATGGTAAGCAGAGAAAATAAGTATTTGTTCATTTAAAAAATTTGTTTTAAACAGTGTTATAGTCATTGTATGAATTATTTTCCTGGTTTTACTCACTTCGATCTGTATCAGTTCAAATAAGACTTACTAGGTTTCTTTGACTATATCCCTTCCATGTTTTCTTAAAGCACAATATTCCACTGCATTCATATACCATTATATTTATCCCATTCTCCCATTGATGGGTACCTGCACTGTTGCTAGTATTTTGCTATAACTGAAAGTTCTGCTATAGATATTTTTGTACAAATGGGTCTTTTCCCTCTGTCATTGATCCTTGGGGGATATGTGCCTAGTAAGTGGTTGAGCTGGGTCAAAAGGGATGCACAGTTTAGCAACTTTTGAGGCCTAGTTTCAAATTGCATTCCAGAATGGCTCTGCCAGTTCCTAGCTCCACCAGCAGTGCATCAGTGTGCTGTCCTTCCATAGCTCCTCCAACAGTTATTATTTTCCTCTTTTGTGATCTTTGTTATTTTGATGGGCATAACCTAGAACCTCAATGTTGTTTTAATTTTCATTTCTGCTATTACTGATTCAGAGCATTTTTTCATCTAGTGGTTGATAGCCTGCCTTTCTTCTTTTGGGACTTCCTATTGATATTCTTTGATAGATCCTATTCCATTTGTCCAGAACAGGCAAGAAATGATCTATGTGCTCTACAGGTATCTCTACGGTCCACCGCCCCACCACTACTGTTGGAAGTAAAGAATTTTACTGGAGGCGATAGGAAGAGGGTGCTTAAAGTGGACAAAACTAGTCAGCAGGAGGCATTTCAGAAGAGTCAAACAGGAGAGAGGTCTTCTTCATCCCCTCATCATCTTTTTGGAAGGAGATGTGCTGATTGATGACAGGCTGTGACATCTGCTCTTGGCCACTGGCCATCAGTCCAATTCCCTTGCAGTCCATCTGTAAAAACCCTTGGGATTAGATTCCAGCAAGTCTGAATGGATTGAATTTTGGTCCTGTCTTTTCCCCATAGTATTGTGCTGAGCAGTGTTGGAACTGCTCTTGAATGTGGGCCTATTCAGTGAAAATTTGGCTTCACTTCTCCCCGCTGATATATAAGTAGTTTGGCCCTGTAGCAAAGCTTCTAAAGAGAGCAACCATTGATTCTTATTATAATGGTATCCAACTCTGAGTTCTCTGTTGAGAGATGTCAGAAAAATAGTTCTTTTCCTCCCAAAGTCCCACCTAGGTGTGATTAGAGTAAATTAGATGTAATCACATATACAGACCCATGTGAAGGATGAGGTGGGATAACTTGGGGCACGTTTGTTCCCTAAGAAATAGCCCATGAAATTTCCTTTTGGTCACCTCTAATGTACAGCTTCTCAGATATTTTTCTCATGACTTGATTTTTGTTCTAGTGTGGAACCATCAGAGAATCTCCAGTCCCTAATGGAAAAGAATCAGTCTCTGAATGAGGAAAATGAAAAGCTGAGCCGTGGACTCAGTGAGGCAGCTGGTCAGACAGCCCAGATGCTGGAGAGGATCATTTTGGTGAGACTTCCAGAGTTGGGGGAGTAGAGCTTGGAGCTACGTGTGGTCTGAATATTGACTAGCTTTAGTTTTCTTACTTATTCCTGCTTCTGATTTACAAAGCTCGTATGGAATGAAATAGATTTGTGTTGTAAAACCCTTTTGGGAAACCCCTTTGGTGCAAAACCTAGATTTTTAAGAAGTTTTACGAAGTAGAGATTTATGCAGAGCAAGTTCTCATTCTAGGGTGTTTGACTCTATGTATCTTTCTGTATCCATTTTCCTATTTCATCCCATTTAAAAATAGAAGAGCACTTCAGAAGGGAGGAAACTCAGTCACTCTTGCCACCATATCCAGTAGCCAGACTTGGTTTAGTCTCTACACCCTTCTTGCCAGTCCAAATATAAATTCAACCTTTGACAGGCAAGCTTTTGCCTGAAACCAACAAATTTCTGCTAAATCAACTTTTATGACATGCATCCCCCTGTGTTACAGTGTGTTCTCCAACAAGGAAGGGTAAGCTGCTTCCATACCTTTATTTAAAGAAGACCAAACTTGATACCTGTGCCTGGCATAATGGTGCATTTTTTAATCATAGTTCTATATTTGATGCTTTGAGATGATGCTACTGTTGGAGATCTGGTTCTTATCCTAGCTCTACACCTGTGTGACCTTCCTAAAGTTGTTAAGGCTGCTTCCTGACCTGCTAAACGTGTTGGTGGGTTGGTCTGCTTCCACTTCATGGCAGGTACTAATTTACACAGGAACAAAACTGTACCACAGATTCAGAAGAGAACTTTAGTGCACTGTGGACTTACATATTAGATCAGGGATTGAAATAGAACTGACAGAAACTTCTGCACCAATCTCGGCTCCCTTCTGCCTTACCTGCCCCCATCATCCACCTGGTCACTTCTCTTATTCTTCACGGTTTTATTTTCATACCAGGTTAGCCCTGCCAGGAGGACACCAACGTTTAGTCCTGATGTAGGTAACACTGTAATTCTCTCAGATGTTGAGTTACTTTAAACAATGAGGAGTGGCATGCCAGGAAACACAGCCTTTATCCATGATTAGAAACTTCTCTGTGGAGACAAAGCGTGAGCTGCTGTGGCAGGGCTGGTACCTAGCTCCTCAGCTGTGGTTTTTGAAGTGGTCAGTGATGACAAGAGTGAGAGTTGAGTGGCCAGCTTCCATTGCTGAATTTAACAGTGAATTTCTCTGAATAGTTAATGCCCCTGAAGGCCTCCGGGATCCCACCTCTCCATCCAGTCTTGTTGTTCCTAGCCATAGATGAGCATAATTGAACAAAACTCTCATGGTCTTCGGTGTTTTTGTTACAGACAGAACAAGCAAATGAGAAACTGAACGCCAAGCTAGAAGAGCTCAAACAACATGCCGCGTAAGTGTCTTGTCACACTTGGAGTGGAAAGGGCCAGTGCCACTTTAACCTCCTCTCCTCTAATGCTTGCACTTGAACTTTTAGATGCAAGATTGATCTGCAGAAACTGATAGAGTCTCTGGAGAATCAAGAGTTAAAAGAAAATTTGGAGATAATTCATAATCTGCAGCAGGTGATCACTCAGCTCTTGGTAAGTCAAGTAAAGATGCTATTAATATATGTACTACTTTTATACCCGTGTGTGTCCATTTTGAGAATTTCTAAAACAAGGCCCCTTACCAAAACCACATCAGGTTGTAATTACTGAGACACATTCTTTTGTCCTCATATTGTCCTTAACCACCTGAACTGGTGATGGGGTTCCCTGCTACAGTGTGGAACATGAGCAGCCAGGTTTGCTTGACTGTCTCCTTAGAGAAGACCACCTTGGCATGAGAGGTCTTTCCCTCTATATAACCTGAAGTGAAGTAAGCTGAGGCCTGGACAGCATTGTCACAGATCAAGGTATGACCATGGGTAGCCCCATGCCTGCCTCTGTTAAAAATGACCACCTGCATGTCCCTGCATATTGAGCTGTAGACTCAGATTTGTAAAAGAATTCCTGAGGTTAGACATGTTAGACATGGGAGTTCTGCTAGGCTGTGCTGCTGAGATGGCTGCTGGACCTGTTTTATTTGGGAAGCCACTGTGAGACGGGATATCATCTCATCTGTCACAGCTAGCATGAAGAGCAGTATTCTGCCTTATAGCCAGAGCCTGAGTGCTTGTGTCCTTTGGTAAGATGCAAGAAAGACAGGGACATATGTGTGAAGCAAGATAAGCTTCCCTCATGGAGAATCTGACAACTCAGTCAAGTGATAAGCTAGATGTTCTCCCAGAGGAAGGGGCGACTGGCAACTGAGTGGCTCAAAGGAGCTCTGTCTGCCTCAGGGATATGCAAAATAGGAAATAATTAACAGGAGGAAGGCGTTAGAATGAAGAGGGCTTGGGAAGAGCTTCTAGTAAAGGATGAGAAATACTCAGCTCATAGATGCCAAAGATTTCAATCAACTGAAAAAGCCATGGGTTTCCAAGGGGTTTTAATCACTTAGATCATAGATTCCCAACCTGTGGTCCTAGAAGCAAATGTCCATGTACTAAAGAAAGCTTTCTCTATGAAAAATTAACGTATCTCTCCCTTTATTGTCTGTATGATCCTCTGTGTTTACCTCTCTTAGCCTCAGTTCCCTCATCTGTAAAATGGGGTAATATAGCACCTACCTTGTAGGGCTGTTGTGAAGACCAAATGAGATAATATTTGTGAAGTCCTTTGCAAACCTTCAAGTGATATAGAAATACAAGTTATTATTTGGAAATTTGCTGTTGTAGCAATTCTTCTGTAGTAATTCTTAATCAGCTGAATTCCATTGAGGAATGTTTCAAAAAACCAACTGGAGACGTGTGACAAGCTCTAGAATTTGTTCCTTTTGATGTTGAATAGGAAGTACGGGGGCTGAAAGGTGTTAGGAACCCCTGACTTAGCACAAAACAGGCTTCCTTATCCAATGCTCTCAACTCTATTTTTGTATTGTGACTAAAGTTGTGTAGCTAGTAAATGTTGGAGACAGATTCCAAAGCAGGCTCCTCCAGACTCCATGATTGTGCAGTCCTAATGTTCTATATGGAAGATAAACACCCCCATCTGGGTTGGGAAGTCCCTTATCCAAGTCTCTTCCTCCTGGTTCTTTAATATGAGCAACAACTCTTTTTCGAGTTTGCAAAGCACTTTGCATATGTTTTCTCGTATTTCAGGCCTTGAATACAGTATCCTATCTTAAAATCTTAGACTCTAATTTAGACATCCTTGTCACAGTTACCCATAAAGGGTATGTGTGTGGTGTGTGTGTGTATATATGTCCATGTCCCTTTCTCCTACTCCCACCCCCAAGTCTGTGCCACAGAAAGGATCTTGCGTGTTCTGGAGATAGTGCCTACATCCTAAAAGAATTAACCAGTGGTTATTTGCAGGTGTACCCCAGTAAGGATGGCTTGGAATTTCTGAGCTTTGCCACCCTGGCTGTCAATTTTACTAGGTTCTTTCCCAGGTGTAGCCTTTAAATGAGTAAAGAGATAGGACTGTCCTTGAAAAAAGTATTCTAACACTAGGATTTAAACTAGTTAAGATCCTGCAGGGCACAGGCAACAACAGGTATCTATTAAGTGCCTGCTGTGTGCAGAGTACTCTGCTGGCTGCTTTGATTCAGTCCATGCCCATGGCCAGAGAGTTTAGCCTGGTTTCCTAATTTTATCCAGTGTCATTCAACAACACTTTGAAGTAGGAGCAAAGAGAGTGTATGGTGGGAGTAACTCAAGACTGAAGCGAGTAGCTCAGTCGAGATTGGCGGTAGAGTAAGGGGACAAGGGACTCAATAGAAGAGGGCAGTGGAGACTTGAACTGGGTTCATCAAGACTTCACATAAGGAAGGGAAGAAGGTAAAGCCAAGGGGGATGGAGGGCAGTGCAGACATGACAGCCTGGGACAGACCTAAGGGTTTGGAGTCACGAGGCACAGGGAGAAATGGAATGACAAAACATTATGATCAAATAAAGGCTTTTCAGCATTTCTGAACACAAAGGTGTAACATTTGTGGGTCACAGTGAGGTCAAGGCTATGCCTGTCTCTGCAGGTAGGGTGGGGGAGGAACTCATGGGAATGGAGTAAATTGAAGAACTGAGAGGGCAGGGTGCTTGAATGAGCAGCAGTATGTAGGCTGAAGTCCCATAACAGCTAAAGTTGATGTAAACTCATTAATCCAAATAGAAGTGGTCTCCATTTCCCTTCTCTGTGTACCAAACAGAAGCTGAAACATTTGCTTCATTAGCAGTCTCTAATTAAGGACCTGTGTACTGTTTTTATTGATCTCTCTCTAGACCAGGTTCTTGTTCTCTGAGAGTATGGTACTTTACTGACTATGAAACATAAATCAAAGACAGGGATATGGGGGTGGGGGAAGGGGAAACCATGCCTGGGATTTCATTAACATGAAATCATGCACAATGGATAGAGCTCTGGGCCTGGAGTCAGGAAGACTTGAGTTCAAATCTAGCCTCAGACGCTTAGTAGCTGTGTGACCCTAAGCAAGCTACTTCACCTCTCTTTACCTCAGTTTCCTCAACTATAAAATGGGGATCATAAGAACACCTACCTCCCAGGGTTGTCATGAGGATCAAATGAGATCATTGTAAAGCCCTTGGCACAGTGCCTGGAACTATAAGTGCCACGTAAATGTTAGCTACTATCATATTGACATACCAATGCAGGTTGATACCTTCTCCTACTTGTGGTCTTAGAGATTTGCCCAGAGCACTGTGTAACAGCAAGGACCCTGGCATACACAGAAGGGCCTGCTGTTCAGGTTCTTAGATCTGCTTTTCTAAAAGGAAAGCAACTTTTGAGGGGTCACCAATCACTTTAATCTAGCCCATATATCATTCACTTAGTTCAGGGGAAAAGTCAGCACCCTGAACTTCAGAGAAAATACAAACAGAGAAACAAAGATCAACCAACAGACAGGGCTTCCAACTATCTGACTATAAGCAATATGTACATCACAGACCAGCAGACAGATCCAACTGTCTGACCATACAGAGAAGCACCAACATCTGGGTTTTCAAAGCTGGGGTGGGGGACATTCCTTAGCAGCTGCACAGCGTCTCCTCTGGCCAAACACTTCCAATGAGTAAGCCACAAAACAAAACCTCACCTCAGAATATATTTACACTTTTCAGAACCATAAGGCATCCCCACCCTTGACAACCAATGCCTCATTAGAAATTAACAAAAGGTGCTGGCCTTACTACAAAACAGATCTCCCCTAATCAAACTTCCCTTAATGGGCAAGCCCATTAATGGGTGGGGAAGATCTTTAACTTTCATAATTAACACTGAGAAATTAAATACTCTTGCTCACATGGCCAGGAGGGGACCCAGGCTAGACTAAAACCCAAGTCTTTCTGGCTTTGAAGCCAACTGGTAAAGCATATAAAGAAAGGGTACTTGGTGAAACAGAAAAGGACCAGTTGCCCAGGTCAGTGCTCCAGTCCAACAGGATCATCTCTGGCAAAAGAGGATGTAGCACTTGCCATACAGCTTCATTTTTACAGAAGCCACAAAATTTTTCATCATGGCAAAAAAAAAAAAGATGGTGGCAAATGTGAAATGGAGTCATGGATTGGGGTATGGATGACTTCAAGATTGTGCTTGATCTATTGAAAGGGTATCTAAATATAGATTTTTTTTTTAACACTAAATGGCTGCTATAAAAACATCTGTTGACTTAACCAAGAAGGCTTTTTTCTAAACCAAAGCATCGTTTCACAGGATGAGACTGCTGCATGCATGGACTCCACTGGTGATATTCCCACCGAGCCAGATGCCGTGAGTAACCAGCCCTTTTGTGTACAATTGCAAACTATAACTGAGCTGCTTCCTGCAGCTCTTTTCTCTACCATCCTTAGGGCGCCCTGGCATTTGGGAAAGCTTTGTCTCTAGTACCTGGTACTTAGTAAAGGCTAGCAGCACCACTTACTGATACTGTGTGTGCTAGGCAGGATCCTTTATGTTGTTTCATAAAAGTCCAGGGAGCTAAAAGGAAGGGGAGGGAAATTAGAAAATCGTGTCCCAGAGCGAGAAGAGATTGGAAATGAAGCAGAAGGAAGGTTGTTCGTTCAGGCCAAAGAGAGATTTATATGAGATGAGCCTCTTCTGTGGCGAGAGACCAGAATGAGGGAAAGGTAGGTGACTAGGATAGGGGACACAGAACCAATCAGGTAGGGTCGAAGGTTAGGCACTAGAGTAAATCAGCAAATTGGGTTGGTTGTTTGGGTGCTTTTCCTGCCTGAGGACAAGGTAAAAAATTCTGGAAGTACTTTTTGAGACTGGACTGAGGGGGTGCAGAAACAGCTTCCTTGTAAGAGGTGACCTTCACCTCTTCACCACCAGCCTCCCAAGATAACACCTCTGTGGGGCTTTCTGGGGGCCTTTTTTGTGAAGGCATAAGAGAAAATGTGTAAGACAATTGAGATCTGAGGTAATGGGGGCAGCCAAGAGGCAAATTTCTTAGACAGCCATTGTTGAGAAAAAAGATCAGTTCTAGGGTCATCAGTTAGAAAAACCATTACTTGTGATTGCAGTGGGATGAATGGCTCAAGACAAAGCTTACAGATATGGAGGCATGTATGGTAAGAATGGCCCCAGTTATGGGATGGTAACTGAGGGATGGCTAAGAGAACTGACCAGGTAACAGGGCACAGGGAGTCCCAAATGCCTGTTTCTTTTGCAAATCATTCTGTTCTCTTGCAGCAAGTGGAAACTAGCCCCAACACCAGCAGATCCTCGCCTGATTTCACCACACAGCATGCACTGCGCCAGGCTCAGATGTCCAAGGAGCTGATAGAGTTGAATAAAACCCTGGCTCTGAAAGAAGCCCTGGCCAAGAAAATGACTCAGAATGACAGTCACCTGCAGCCCATTCATTTCCAGTACCAGGTAATGCTGCTGGCTTTGACATAAAATCTGGGTATGTCTGGCATCTCTCTCCTTAAGTGGACTTCTCTGCTGAAGATTAATGGGTACTTCTTCTTGATTCAGAAGACAAGGGACTCGGCCCAGTATAGCTCAAGTATTCAAGTTTTGAAATACTAGAGCACAGGGAACCCTCTCATTTATTTCCTTCTTCAGAGTGTCTGCAAAGACATGCATTTTGATAGCACTCTAAAGGACAGTCTTTCCTTGCTTTCAGGGAAAATCCTATTCTAATGGTGGAACTAAACTTCTGATCTTAGAACCAGTAGAAAAAGAATTCCCTTACTTGGAATTGGGCTCATGAGGCTTTCAGCAGTGGCTAAATTCTTTTTCAGAGTATTTGTTTCTGAGTCATAGTGGTACTTCTTTCAGGGCAAGGCTCTGGCCCCCACCCCTAGGCCAAGTCTTTTCTGTTCAACCTTTCTAGTTTTATGTACCCATGAACGTGTCAGGACATACATAGGGCATTCTTCCTTCATTCTCTCTCATTCATTCAACCTCTACTACCTACCAACCACTGGATGTTTGCACCTATACAGACCTGCCAAATTTCCTTTTTAATTCCCACCCACACACTTTGAGAAGAAAAGTTCAGATAAATTTTGACCTAAATGATTTTCACTGTCCCTCCCTGCTCCCTCCACCACCACCATTTTACAGTAGCAACTGAGATTGAGATAAATGTGCTTTGACCTTTCAGCTATGAGAGCCAGGCAACACACTTCTCCCCTTCTTGGAAGGGGATGGGGCTTCAATCCATATCTGGTGTTTTCCCTACAATCAAAGGTGCTTAAGCCTCAAATACGAAACTTTTCAAAAATACCTTTCATATGCAGAGCGCAGTGTCTCTGTCCTCTCCTGCACAGAAAAAGCCTCAATGTGACCTGTTCAAGTAGCCCTTTCACAGCAATTTGAAGAACTCCAAAAGCAAAGGGAAGAGACACTTAGGAGCCAGGTAGCAGTTTAGTAAATGTGAATGAGAATTGCACAACATCATGCTTAGTTACTCTGAGTGCCGGCACCCCAGGATGCAGATACTTGAATGAGTCTTCCCATTTCAGAATGAAAACTTTGTTAGGAAATTGTGTAAGTTAATATTGTATTTCTACGTGTGCACGTGTAGACATATGTATATATTACTGACTGCTTTCTCCATATAGACCGTGGTGTATTTGTTATACAGTGTAACAACGAGATTAATTGAAAATGTTTTCCTAGTTTAATGAACACCAAAAAAGGACATTTCCATATACAAAACAGAATAGAAAAAGATTATATGTGAAAATTCAAATTTCTATCACATATAACTAGGTTGAGTTGTTTTTTTTTTTTTGAAAAGAATATAATGTATTCAACGTGTTCCTTTCAAAGCTGTCCTCTTTTTCCTTCTGATCTTTGGTTCTCCTCTGTCCATTTTTTAAAATGCATCTTTGTGAAAGTTGACTGTACCATTAGCCTCCCTCGCCCGACCAGCCACCCCCCTTTTCCATGTACAACATACAAAAAGAAAAACACAATTTTTGAAACAAATAAACCTAGTCAAGCAAAATAAATCTGCATGTTTGCCACATCCAAAAATGTAGCTTCTGATTCTGGGTATTTGTCCTTGATATTCCCTCATGCCTTTTGTTTTGGTGGAATTAAATGCTGCCAAAGTACAAGCAAAGCTTAGAGAGATACAGGATTCCTGGCTCAGTAAGAACGCAGATGAAATTCAGTTTTATGCTGATAGTAACAATCCAAAGCACTTTTATGATTCCCTGAAAACTATTTATGGACCAAAAACTTATGGTGCATCCCAACTACTCAGTGCTGATAGAGCCACATTGATTAGTGATAAAGACATGATCCTAGAGAGATGGGCTGAACACTTCCATAGTGTTCTCAATAGACCATCACCAATCAATGCTGAGGCCAATGACCGTTTACCTCAGGTTGAAGTCAATCCCTCCTTAGCTGAACTTCCAACTGAAGAAGAGGTTTTGAGGGACATTAGGCTCCTTCATGTGGCAAAGCACTTGGTGCTGATTCTATTCCAGCTGAGATTTACAAGGTAGGGG
>CM053775.1:1834676-1883905 GCA_028658325.1 Potorous gilbertii
CAGCATTTTTTTAGGTTTCCTTTGGCAAGCTATTTTCTCACTTTTCATAATTTTCTTGCATCCCTCTCATTTCTCTTCCCAGTTTTTCCTCCACCTGTCTTAATTGATTTTCAAAATCCTTTTTGAGCTCTTTCATGGCCTAAAAGCATCGTGTACTTCTTTTGAAGGTTTTGGATGCAGAAGCCTTAATTTTAATGTCTTCCTCTGATGGTATGCTTTGTTCTTCCTCATTTGAAAGGATGGAAGAAAATACCTATTCACCAAGAAAGTAACCTCCTATAGTCTTATTTTTTTTCCCTTTTTTGGGCATTTTCCCAGCCAGTTACTTGACTTTTAAGTCCTTTGTCAAGTGGAGGGTATACTTTAGGGACCTTCTACTGGGAACTACTAAGTCTACTTAGATAAGCATATATAAAGGTAGACCAGTTCACTCTGAGGAGGAGAGAGCAGTGACTCCTGAGAGGATCAAGACCGGGTGAGCTGGGCTTCCAGTGAAGCCTGGGATCCTCAGAGGGAGAGCTGCAGAGCAGCAAGACAGGCCAGGTGTTGAAGACACAGAGGTAGAAGATGAAATGGCATGGACAGGTACGGCCTGCAGGCCAAAGCAGAAAGGTAGGTAGAAACCAAGGATGGAGAGATGGAAATGCCAGGCTAAACACATGTTTCATCCAAGAAGCAGTAGGGAATAGATGACATTTTTATTCATTAAGTGCCTTCTGTGTACTTTTGTACTCGTTTACTTTCTTAGGGGACACAACATGAACAGAGGGAAAACTTTCTTTCTGGGGGAAAAGGGGGCATTAGCAACTGAGGAGATAAAGGTAGACCTTAAGGAAGGGGCAGCTTTGAAGGAAAGTAGGAATTTGGGGAAGCAAAGTTGAGGAAGGGATGCTTGCCTGCTGTGGAAGACCCCGGAAGGCCGAAGGCAGTCCATAGAGAATGGTGTCTGGAACACTGAGGACATGCAAGGGGTGATAGAGAGGCAGTAAGCTGAGATGGGAGGCTGGAGCCAGATTAGGAAGGGCTTTCGGTGCCATTAAAAGGACCTGCATGATGATGGCAGTGCCCCACACTCTGCTGGGAGAAGAGCTGTGGCCCCTGGAGCCCTAACGCTCTCCAAGTCATTTAGGGAGCTAAGGAAGAAGTGACAAGGACCTGGGAGTAGACTGGTTCCCTTCTGAGGTCTGGAGGAGAGGAAATAGAAAGGAGGGTCAACGGAACCAGTCAGTGGAGAACGAGGTAGAAGGTGCTGAGCGCTCATGAGTAGAACGTTGAAAAGAAAGTAACCACAATCTCCAGGTTCCTGCCAGCTAAGGAATGACTGAACAAACAAACTGTAGTATGTGAGTGTAATAGAGTATTATCGTGACTGACGCAGAACAGAACAAAGAGAACAGTTTGTGCAAGGACAAGAAATGAAGATAACTTTGGACAAAGAGCAATTCGATCAAGTGATGAAGTTGGAAGTCAAATTGCAAAGGACTGAGGAATGACTAAGAAGAGGGGAAGTGGAGGCAGGCATAGACAGCTAACATATCTTGATGGCATGATACAATCTAATGAAAGTTTTTTAAAGATAGTGGTGTATTTGAAGACATTTCAAAACCATGAACCTTCCCTACATGTGGGAATGTGGGTAATTTGGAGGGAAGGGGTTGTGAGAGTTGAGGTTGAAGAACTGAACAGCTCAGGGGTTTGAGGGGACTCCAAATGTGTGTTGAAGGCCCTTATTGTAAGGATAAGGATTATAGTTAAGGGAGAGATAATGAAATTAATTTGGTGGATGAAGTGGAAAAATAACAGATTTTTTTGTGGCTTATCGGACACATCCTGTACCCTTTAGGGTATTATGGATAACACCTTCATGTTATATTGCATTTTTTTTTTAGCAGAAATAGGATGTTGCTTCTTGGTGATTGCCCTACCAAGTAGATAAAGTTATCACAGGGCTGAATCCAGCCTGTACAGTCTGTATGTTCTCATATCTCTAACACAGACCTCCATGGTATTTTACTTGTCTCTCTCTTCTAGAATTGGCTTGCAAATGAAGTAGAAGTTATGGTCAGTACTGAAGAAGCCAAACGCCATCTAAATGACCTTCTTGAAGACCGAAAGATACTAGCTCAAGAACTTGTTCAGCTCAAACAGAAAAAAGATGCTGGAGAAAATCCACCTCCCAAACTCCGGGTGAGTGCCCATGAGAAGAAATTTTGTCACCAATGGTATTCCACAATCTCTTCATGCTCAAAAGAATATCTTTCCTTAGATTGGGGGTGGAGGGAGGTGGAAGTGGGGCAGCCTGAGTTTTTTTGCTACTTTACTTGGCTTTTCAGTATAACTAATCAAGTTCATGACTGTTTCCATTCCACTTTTAACTCCAAGGATAGAAACCAGTAAAAAAAAATTCTAAAACTTCAAATGTCTGTGTACATAAATACCCAAAGTACAGGCAATGAGCAAGATAAATTAGAGGTCCTGAGTAGGAGACAGATTTGGCCTCATAGACAACACTGAAATTTGATGGGATGAGAGCCCAGACTCAAATGTAGATATTCCATATTCAGAAAAAAATGGAATAGGCGAAAACTGAAGGGGGACGATATTGTATATTAAGAAAGTGTGCTTTTGCAAGGAGGTCAACAAACCGTAATGGGTAACAGTGGAAAATATATGGGTAAAGATCAATGGAAAGAGAAAACAGAATCCATTTTGTCATTAGTGTATGGATCACCTGGACAGAAATTAAATAGAAGAATTCAGGAAACATCACAAGCTTGGCATAGAGACATGCTAGAATAGTGATGGGGGACTTACATTATCCGGATTATCTGCCCTTTCTCCCTCTGCTAAAAGCCAGAGCAGCAAAGAACTTCTTGAATTGCCCTGATAGTCTTGCCCAACAGGGAGGAACTGTTTGCTGTTTCCTTGGGAGGAAGTGCTGACTTCCCACTAAAGTTTGTGTTAGAGAGGAAGAAAGGCAGAGGCCACAATGTGCCCCGGAGTTTGGAAGGGCAGGTCTCAAAGGGTTCAGAAGGTACAATTGTGGTTCTACAGGCAAAATCCACCTGCAAAGGATGGAACACTCCTCATGGAAATTCTGAAGGCTCAAAGGAAAACAATTCCATTGAGAAGGAAAAATAGGAGTTGTTTGAAGGGACTAATAGGACTACACAGAGAACCAAACAACCATCTTAAATTTTTAAAAGTGTATATAGACAAGAGGTTAGTAAGGGAAAGAAGTTGAATGACGATGTCTAGCACTATGCTTGCCTGCAGAATAGTGTGATGAAAAGGCAAAAGACAACACAAGGTTTTTAAGTAATATTGGAGGAAAGGAAAGAATTGAAGAGGGTATAATAAGACAAAATCCTAGGAAAAGACTACATAATTATACATTTAAAAAATTAATCACTATGACCAAATTGGTTTTCTACCAAGACAATTCAATATTGAAAAAACCATCAACATAATCTGTGTGCATGTGCGTGCGTGTGTGTGTGTGTGTGTGTGTGTGTGAGAGAGAGAGAGAGAGAGAGAGCATCAGTTGGTGAAGGGGGAGTATCATAAGCAAAATTACATATTAGTAAATAGAGAAAAAGTGAAAGATTTTAACAAATCCAGCACTCATTTATGCTAGAAACCCTAAAAAGCAAAAGCATAAATGGCCATTTTTAATGTAAGTGTTTTTTTAAAACTATTATTTGCAGTGAGCAATTACTACAAGTTTTCCTAATAAATGCAGAAGCAAAGCCACCATTGTTTGACAGTTCTAGAATTGCTAGCAATAGCACTAACACGAGAAATAAATTAACATGATCCCAAAAGAAACAAAATTATCCCATTTTGTTGATGATAAGATGGTTTATTTAGAAAACCTGGAGCAAAGAGGCTGGAGACAGATCATTCGATGAAGTATCAGGATACAAAATAAGTCCACAAAAAATTTGGCATCTCTATATCTCATTTTTATAACCAAAATAAGGTTTTTTAATGCAAAAACCAAGAGGAAATGATTTTTTAAATTAAAAATAGCCTCAAAATCCATAAAATATCTGGGAGTCAACCTAAGACAAACTGAAACCTACATTGGTATAATCGCAAAACACACGTTTTTTACAGAAATAAAGGAAGACTTAAATAATTGGAAGCATAGTTGTTTATAGTTGGGCTGCACTAGCTAAATAAAAATGACAATTTTGATCTAAATTAATTCGCACGTTTAGTTCTCTGTCAATCAAATGACCATGGAATTCCTAAATAAGTGCTAAACAAAATTCATTTGAAATAAAGATTAAAAATCTCATGGCACATAATGATGGGAAAAGTGCAGTAATGAAGGAAGATAGCATTTCTAGACCTCAATTTAAATCAGTAATCATAAAAGCTGTTTGGTATTGGTAAAAAAAAAAAAATTGAAAAGTAGTTCAGTGAAATACACTAGATAAATAAGTATCAGAAATAGCCAGTCTTAATATTAGCATAGTGTTCAACAAAACTAAGAACATAAATTACTTGGGGGAAATACTCTTTCACCTCACATTGAGCAAATTGGCAAAAGTGACAAAAGCCAGAAATAGTTTATATTGAAAGAGTTAAATGAAGATGGATGCACCACTGTTGACAAAGCTTTGAACACTATATCCATTCTGGAAAAGAGTTGGGAGTTGTGTAAGAAAAGGGATTAATATATCCATGTCTTTTGACTTTGAGATGCCACCCCTAGGCAGATATACAAGGGAAATATGACAGACACAATTTCCTTAGATTTTAGCAAAGTATTTGATGCTATATATGTGGGAAAGGTGGAGAAAAGGAGTCCTACATGATAGTGTAGTTAGATGAATTCAGAACTAGTTGAATGGTCAGATCCAGAGTACTCATTAATGGTTCCATCTATGCTTGACCTAGTAACTACTTAACATTTTAAAAATATTTTTATTGACATTTTATTTTTCACATAACCATGGTTATCTCATACGTCCCTCCCAGAGAGCCATCTCACACAACAAATAGTCTTTTTTTCTTTTTGAGAGAAAAAAAGCACAACTGATCAAAACATTTAAAAAGTCTGAAAACATGTACAATGTCTAACAATGGGCCTCCTACCTCCCCAAAGGGGTAGATTTGGAGTCTGTCTTCTCTTATTTCTTCATTTGATTCCTGTTTGATCTTGTAACTTTGTTACATTTACTTATGATTTTTTGTTGTGTTGGTGTTCTTTCTATTAACATTGTTGTAGGTACTGTGCATATTGTTTTCTTTGCTCTGCTTGCTTCACTCTGCATCAGTTCATATAGATCTTTCCATACTTCTGTATTCATCACACATCATTTCTTACAGAACAGTAGTATTCCATTACATTTGTGTACCACAATTTGTTTAGCCATTCTCCAATTGATGGGCATCTACTTTGTTTCCAATTCTTAGCTTTCACAAAAGATACTGCTATAAATATTTTGGAGTATAGGGAACTTTATTCTTCTCAGTGACTTCCTTGGGGTATGAGCCCAGTAATGAGAACTCCGGTACAAAGGGTATGGACATTTTAGGCACTTGATTTGCATAATTACCAATTGCTTTCCCAAATGTTTATACCTTTTCACAGATCATATTGGTGTGCCTGTCTTTCCGCAACCCTTCCAACGTTGACTTGTCCATTTTTGTCCTTTTTGCCAATTTCCAGGGTGTGAGATGAAACCTCAGAGTTATTTTGGTTCTGCTTAACATTTTTATCAGTGATTTTATCAGTGGTGTCATTCTTAGCTTTGTGCCTTCTACAAGTTAAGGAGGGATAGCAAATGCACTGACTAACAAAATCAGTATCCTGAAAGATTTTAGAAGCTAGATGGTGCAGTAGATAGATCAGTGGACCTGAAGTCAGGAGGACCTAAGTTCAAATGTGGCCTCAGGCATTTACTAACTTTGTGAACCTGGGCAATTTATTTAATTTCTGTTTGCCTCAGTTTCCTAAACCCCACAAAATGGGAGTGATAATAGTACCTTCCTCCTGGATTTGTTATAAGAATCAAATGAAATCCTGTTTGTAAAGAATTTTGCAAAGTTTAAATGTTTGCAAAACATTTGTAAATATTAGTAGTTGTTGTTAAATTGGGCTCTGTCAAATAAGATGAAATAAAAAAATAAGATGAAATAAAAGGGATAAATGTGAATTCTTACAGTTGAATTTTAAAAAAACAGCTTCAGCAGGGTAGGACAAAAATGGGAAATGATGACATAAAAGGCACATGTTAAAAAATTGTTTTAATGCAAATTAAAACAACTCTAAGGTACCACCTCATACCTTACAGAAATGACTAATGCTGGAGAGGATAAGGGGGAAACTGCTGGTGGAGTAAGGAACTCATCCAACCATTCTGGAGACCAGTTTATACTCCCAAAGGACTATAAAACTTTGATCCAGCAACACCACTACTAAGTCTGTATCCCAAAAAGATAAAGGAAAAGGACCTATTTGTATAATACTATTGATAACACCTCTTTTTGTGATGGTAAAGAATTGGAAAGCAAGAGGATGCTCATCAATTGGAGAATGGCTAAACAAGCTCTGGCAGATGATTGTGATGGAATGTTGTTGTGCTGTAAGAAATGACAAGGAGAGTGGTTTCAGAACCATAGCCAGACCTATATGAACTGATACAAAGTGAAGCTAGAAGAACTGGGAAATCATTGTACATAGTAACAACAGTGTTGTAATAATGTACACCTGTGAAAGACTTGTCTACTCTGATCAATACAGTGATCTAAGATAGTTCCAAAGGACTGAAAAAATGCTATCCACTTCCAGAGAGAGATGATGAACTCTGAATACTGATTGAAGTATAATTTTCTCACTTTCTTTATTTTTCTTGCTTTTTTTGAAATATGGCTAATAGGGAATATTTTACATGATTTGCATAATTAATGCCATATTGCTTGCCTTCTCAGTGGGTGGGAGAGGAGAGAATTTGGAACTCAAAATTTAAAAAGAAAATAGTCCTAAGAAAATAAATAACTGAAAAAAGTAAGAATTATTTTAAAAAGAAAGCTTCATAAAATGAGGAATCATAGTTAAACTGGCAGTTCATCTGAGAAGGATGTGGGGATTTTATCAAACTGCAGGTTCAACATGAGACCAAAACAAATCAAATGTGATTTGGGGGCTACTCTCAGGAATAAAGAGGTGATGGTCCCATTGTACTATGTATTGGGCAGTCATCTTCTGGAGTATTATATTCAGTTTTACGTATCACATTTTAGAAAGGAAAGCTGGAGAAATCTCTGAAGGAGGGACAACCAGTTTGGTGAAAGGCTTTGAATTATTGTCTTATGATGATCAGTTGAAAGAGTTGGGGATGGTTGGCCTGAAGAAGCAAAGGTTCAAAGGGAATATATTCATTGTTTTCAAGCATTGGAGGTGATGTTTGGAGGATTAGGCTTGACCCCAGAGGACTAATGGGTGGAAGTTGCAAAGAACTAAATTTAATATTGATATAAGAAGAAACTTCCTGACAATTGTAGCCATTCAAAATTGTAATGGGCTATCTGGGGAGGCAGTAGCACCCCTTTACAAGAGGTCTACATGCAAAGGCTATCCTCTGGGAGGATATTTTGGGAGGATGTTGTAGTAAAAATTCTTTTTCAGGGATGGATTGGAATAATTGGTTACTAAGGACCTTCCAACTCTGAAATTCCCTAAAGCCTAGATAAGGAACTGTGGTATCTGACCTAATGGTGCTCCATAAATGTTTTAACATAGATTTCTTAATTTAATAAAATGCTATCATAAACTTAATGCTCAACAGCAATACCAAATAAATTTACTTTTTAATTATTTGTATTTAAAGTAATTTCAGTGCATATGATAATTTAACTTTTCAGTCATTCATGATAAGTCTCAGGTTTTTGTTTGTTAATGTTCTTTTCCTTTTCTTATGTGGTTGAATTTAGTCTGTACTTTGTTCTTCTAGTTTTACATTATTTAACAAAGGGCTTTCCATGTTTCTATATATGTTTTCTATTTGCATGTTTTCCTTACATTGATGTATTCTTTACATTAACATATCATAATCTGTTTTACTGTTCCTCTATTGTTGGACATTAGGTTGTTTCCCATTTTTTGTAATTACAAATCATGCTACTATGAAAACTTGAACAGAATTCTTTTTTTGTTTTAGATAATATTCTCAGGGTATATTCCCAGCCATGGAATCATTAGGTCAAAGGGTATGATTATTTTTTGGAGCTTCTGAACAATGCCAGATTGCTCTTCAAAAAAACTCTGCAAGTTTACAGTCCCGTCAGCAATGAATTATATTGTTTGTTTCTCCACAGCCATGCTAGTGGTTTTGTTGCCTCTGAATATTTTTGGTCTTTTTGGTGGGAGGGAGGTGGTACCTTAAAAATGTCTTAATATGCATCTCTTTCGTTATTATTAATGTTGAGCATTAGGTTTTTTGGGGTTTTTTATTTAATTTTTTTTTTCAAATCTATTTTCTCCCCTTCCTACCTTTCCCTTTTCCTCCACTGTGGAAAAAAAATAAAGGAAGGAAGGAAGGAAACAAAGAAAAAGAAAGAAAGAGAAAGAAAAGAAAAATAAATTCCTGAATTGGCCATGTACAGAAACCATATCTCAGTCTACACCTTCAGTCTATCCTCTCTGTCGGGAGATAGATAGCATGGTTTGGCATCAGCCCTCTGTAATCATGGTTGGTCATTTCATGAATCAGAATTCCTAAATCTTTCAAAGTTGTTTGTCTCTGCAGTGCTGTTGTTCTGCTATGAATTGTTCTCCTAATTATGCTCACTTCTCTCTCAATTCATACAAATATTCCCAGGTTTCTCTGAAACCATCCCTTTCATCATCTCTTACAGCCCAATAGTATTCCATTAGAATTAGTTTCATATATTATAATTTATTCAGCCATTGCCTAATTGATGGCTACCCCCTTAGTGAACCCAAAAAGAGCTATCAAGACTTTTGTGCATTTGAATCCTTTTTCTTTCTCTGATCTCTTTGATGTATAGTCCTAGTAGTAAAGCTGGGTCAAAGGGTATACCCAATTTAGTAATGGGGTACGGGGGGAGAAACGATATAGTTACATCAATTGACAGGTCTACTACCTCCCTAAAATGTCATTTTCCTTTCTTGTCAACTTTGCTAATCTAATGGCATTGAGATGGGACCTTAGATTTGCTTTAATTTACATTTCCCTAATTTTAATGATTCAGAGCATTTTTATATGGCTATCAATAATTTGGATTTCTTCCTTAGAAAACTGCGTGTTTGTATCCTATAAGCACTTAGTAATTAGAGAATTGCTCTTACTATAAATTCAAATCAGTTCCTGTATATTAGAAATGAGATCTTTGGCAGAGATACCTGCTGCAATATTTTTTCCCAAATATCCATTTCCCTTCTAATTTTAATTGCATTGGTTTTGTTTGTGCAAAAACTTTCTAATTTTATGTAATCAAAACTGTCCATTTTATGTTCTGTGGTCTTTTCTGTTCCTTGTTTGATCATGAACCTTTCCCCTATCCATAGATCTGAACAGTAATTTTTCCTTGCTCCACTAATTTGTTTGTGATGCCACAATTTATGTTGCTCATGTATACATTTGGAGCTTATTTTGGTGTAAAATATTTCTTATCTTTGGTGTAAGAAATATATATCTTTACCTCATTCTACTGGGTTCCTGTCCAGTTTTCTGAGCAGTTGTTTGTTTTGTCATGTTTTTGTAATAGTGAGCTCTTACCCCAATAACTAGAGTCTTTGGGTCAGTCAAAGCAGGATACTGTGCTTGTCTGCTTCTGTGTGTTTTGTTCTGAATCTGTTCCCCTGATTGACTTCTCTATTTCTTAACTAATCCCAAATCATTTTGATTTCTACTTTATAGTATAGTTTTTTGCCTTGTACTGACTTCTAGAGTCTTTTTCCTTCTCACTTTTTTCATTATTTCTCTTGAGAGAATTCTGACTTTTTTCTTTCAGATTAATCTATTTTTTCTAATTCTATAAAATAATCTTTTATTAGTTTGATTGGCATGATGCTAAATAAGCAAATTAATTTAGATGGTATTGTCATTTGATTATGTTGATTTGGCTAGCCTATCCATGAGGAATATTTCATCAATTATTTAGTTCTTTATTTGTACAAAAAATGTTTTGTAGTTGTGTTCAGATGGTTCCTGTGTGTGTCTTGACAGGTAGATTCCCAAGTATTTTATATATTCTGTATATATAAAATGAAACTTCACTTTATCATGGTGATGTCATTTTGGTCCCCTTTGAGAACGAAGGATAGCAACCAACCAATATATTCTGTAGTTATTTAAATGAAATTTCTCTTTCTGTCTGTTCCCGCTGGGTTTTGTTGGTAATATGCAGAAATGTCAACAGTGTAGATTTATTTTTATATCTTTTTTTCTTATTGATTTTTTTTCTTGGCATACCAGGCCTCTTAGACACTAGAATAGTTTTTATTGTTTTAATGAAAATGTTTTCAATTTCAAAGGGATATCTGGAAAAGATGCTTCTCCACATTTTCTTTGGATAAGAACTTGTAGAAGATCTTGATGTCTAATTCCTCCATTTGTCTTGGATTGTCTAAGTTTCTGGTTGCTTGGGAATTATTGGAAATTGTTATAATGTGAGAAGAAAAAAAAACAGCCCTACAACCAGGTGTTGCCTTTGTTGGTATTTGTTTAGACATACATTCCCCAATGCTGAGAGTGTTTTGCTGATGATTTTTTTCACACCCTGGCTATGTTTTTGTTTGTTTGTTTGTTTTTTTAGATTATGACCTTTATTTCCACAAAATTTTGAGTTCCAATTTTTCTCCCCATCTCTCCCACCCCATGACACCTTGCATTCTTATTACCCCTTCCCTCAATGTGCCCTCCCTTCTATCACACCCCACCCTTCCCTTATCTCCATCTTCTCTCTTTTCTTGTAGGGCAAGATAGATTTCTATACCCCATTACCTTTATTTCTTATTTCCCAGTTATATGCAAAAACAATTCTCAACATTCATTTCTAATACTTTGAATTCCACCTTCTCTCCCTTCTTCCCTCCCCACCCATGCCCACTGAGAAGGCAAGCAATTCAATACAGGCTATGTATGTGTCGTTTTGCAAAAGACTTCCATAATAGTCATGTTGTGTAAGACTAACTATATTTCCTTCCATCCTACCCTGTCCCCCCTTTATTCTGTTCTCTCATTTGACCTTGTCCCCTCCCAAGTGTTTACTTCTAGTTACTCCCTTCCCCCATTTGCCCTCCCTTCTATCATACCCCTCATCCCCCTTCTCCCCTACTTTCCTGTACTGTAAGATAGATTTTCATACCAGACTTAGTGAGCATATTATTCTCTCCTTAAGCCATATGTGAAGAGAATAAGCTTCACTTTTCCCCCTCTTACCTCCTCCCTTTTCTTCTTCATTGAAAAAGATTTTTCTTATCTCTTTTATGTGTGATAATTTGCCTCATTCCATTTCTCCCTTTCTCCTCCCAATATGTTCCTCTCACCCCTTAATTTTATTTTGTTTTTATAGATATCATCCCTTTTGATTCAACTCATCCTGTGCTCTGTGGGTGTGTATGTGTGTATAATCCCTCCACCTATCCAAATACTGAGAAAAGTTTCAAGAGTTACAAATATTATCTTTCCATGTAAGAATGTAAACAGGTCTAGAAAGTCCTTTATGATTTCTCTTTCCTGTCTACCTTTTCATGCTTCTCTTGATTCTTGTGTTTGAAAGTCAAATCTTGTCTTCAGTTCTGGTCTTTTCATCAAGAACACTTGAAAGTCTTCTATATCATTGAATGACCATTTTTTCCCTTGAAGTAATATACTCAGTTTTGCTGAGTAGGTGATTCTTGGTTTTAATCCCAGTTTCTTTGACTTCTGGAATATCCTATTCCACGCCCTTCGATCCCTTAATATAGAAACTGCCAGATCCTGTGTTATCCTGATTGTGTTTCCAAAATACTCGAATTGTTTCTTTCTAACTGCTCAATTCCCCCAGGGGCTTTAAGCTGAGCTGCTCCAGCCATGGAAGCTACTGCCTGACTCCACCACTGCCACGCAGA
This sequence comes from Potorous gilbertii, assembly GCA_028658325.1. Lineage (NCBI taxonomy): Eukaryota > Metazoa > Chordata > Mammalia > Diprotodontia > Potoroidae > Potorous > Potorous gilbertii. The sequence continues at coordinate 1,846,768 of CM053775.1, forward strand.
GTAGCTGCCTGAGACCCATGCTGGGGGGTGCCCTGCTCCCTTCTTGCCCAGCTGGGAAAGCTGTCTCACCGACCTTTGGGGCTTGTGGTTTGAGGGATCTGAGACCCTCCCTGCTGGGGATTCTGCCCCAGAGGCCTGTCCCAGTCCTGTTCCTCCTAGGCACAAGCGGCCAGGGCTGGGCTCCGCTCTGCTCAGCATCCTGTGGGATAGACCTTTCCTGTAGGCCTTCTAGGTTACCTTTGCCTGGAAATCTTTTTCACTCTGTCATTCTGTGTCTTCTGCTGCTCTAGAATTTGTTGAGAGTCATTTTTTACAGGTATTTTCGATTTATTTTATATCTTGCAACTTGGTTTTAAATCATTTAATTTTTTTTTAGTTGATTCTTTGGGGTTCTTCAAGTAAACCATCATGTTGGCAAAAAGTGACCTGTTTTTTTCCTTTTTGCCTATGCCTATACTTGATGTTTCCTTATTGTTACTACTTCATGAATAGTGGTGATGAAAATGGACGTCCTTGCTTTACCCTGATCTTATTGGAAAGGCCCCTCCCTAGTTTATCTCAGTTACATATAATGTTGACTGTTCATTTTAGATGGACACTATTTATCACATTAAAAAACGTCCATTTATCCCTGTGGGTTTTTTTTTTTAACTAATTGTATCTCATCCAAAACCTTTGCTGCAACTATTGATATAACCATACAATTTTTGTTCTTGTTATTAACTATGTTCAATTATGATGATAGTTTTCCTGCAATCCTGTTATAAATCCAAGCTGGTCAGAGTGTATAATCTTTCTTGGCATATTGTTGTAATCTCTTGGTTGACATTTAAAAGTTTTATACCAGTGTTAATATTAATTAGAGATATTAATTAGTCTATAGTTTTCTTCTCCATGTAGACTCTCCCTGGTTTAGATATCAAGACCATCTTTGTTCCATAGAAAGATCTTTGGTAGGACCCTTTCTTTTGCTATTTCTCAAACTGCTTATATATTATTAGAATTAATTTTTGTTGGAATATTTGATAGAATTCACTTGTAAATTTATTTAGTTCTAATGTTGCTTTGGGAGTTTATATGATTTGTTCAATTTTTTTTCCCAAAAATTGGGTTGAGGCATTTCTTTAGTACCATTTTCTATTTCTTCTGTTAATCTAAGAAATTTTGCAAATATTCATCCCTTTTATGTTGCTGTCAGTTTTATTGACATAAATTGCACAATATAATTTCTACTAATTTCCTTTTCATTTGCTGTGAATTCACCTTTTTCATTTTTCATACTGATGACTTGATTTTCCTCTCTCTTTTTTTAAAAGTCAAATTACCCAATCTATTTTGTTAATTTTTTTAATAGCTCATAGCTTTATTTTATTAAATCAGTGTTTGCTTTTTTCCTTTTGTTACTCTTATTTTCAAATTTTAAATTTTGGAGTTAAAGGGTTTTAAGTTCTTGGTTTTTCTAGTTTCAAATAATATTTCAAGTAAATTGTTAACAGTTTGTGCTTCCTCTTTTGAAAACTGTTCATATCCTTTGACCATTTATCTAATGTGTCCTAGAACTGTCTTCCTAAATTTTGATTTTATATGTTCATAGTTCTCAAAAAATTGCATTACTTCAGTCTAAAATTTTCTCCAGGTTTTTCCCTTAGGAAAGTGAGAACAAAGCTAACTGCCTTCCTTTGAAATGGATTAATGATGTTTGTCCAAATAAGATGACCCCTCCACCCACTTCTTGCCTTTGAGTCTATCACTTACCTCCAAAGCAGTGTCCTCTTGAATTCAGAGTTAAGATTTTGATCATTGGAAGGAATTTTCTTTTTCAGTCCTTGAAGAAAGTAATTGGTGAGGCACTGAGTAGTTCTGGAATGTTAATCCAAAACTGTGTTTTAATATATTATGCTCTTTTCTTGTTTAGGATTCTTATAAGTGTCTTGAAGCCAGGGTTCAGGTTGCAAGTCATTAGGAAATAGCGAATTTCTCTCCCAGCTAGAAATGCTTAGATATAGATTAATGATAAATTAAGTAAAATTGCTTCTGTCAATTGAGCCTAAGTTATAAGACTACACTATTAGTATTAAAAAAAAAAAAAAGGAGCCAACATAATACATAGTAGAGAAATATTCCCACCAAAAATGAGTTTTCCCTCATTTTTTTATTTGACATGTATTCATTCAAACTGTAATGAGACAAGAAATAATTGTTAGACAAATCAACATTAGAAATGAAAAGGTCAAAATATTATTTGTAGTTGACATGATAGCATATCTAGAAAATCCGTTTGTCTCTGTCAAAAAATTAATGGAGGCAAAAAATAAGTTCAGCAAGATTGCAGGATACAAGATTAACCCATAATAATCTTTTACATTCTTATTTACTAGCAACATTTTTTTTAAAAACTGCGAAAAAATACTGTAAACAAGAAACCCATTTACAGCAACAAATGTCAATTATTTGGGTATTAACCTACCTGTGACCCACAGGGACAATCATAAAAGTATAATGACAGAAGTAAAGGAAAAATCTAAATTGGAAGAATACTCAAGTTCATGACTAAGTTATATAGTAAAGTAAAAAGGACAAATACTCTCCAAATCAATTTGTATTTTTAATTCAGTATCAACCAAAATACTCAGGTATTTCTTTATAGAACTGGATAAAATCAGTAAATTTATATGGAAAAAAATAAAATGATAACATTCAGAAAAGAGCTGGTCCCCACCCAGCCAGGTAAAGATGGCCTATACTCCAAATTTTAAAATGTATTACAAAGCAGTTATCAAAACAATCTGGAAAAAGAAGAAAAAGTTGAGAAATAGATAATAAAATAGCTACCATTTACATAGCTCTTTAAAGTTAGCAAAGTGCTTTACATTTGTTGACCCATTTGATCAATGAAATACAATAAATGAATAAGACACTACTTCTTTACTTCTTCTCCCATAACCCTCAATCCTTCCCTACAGAGGCGGACATATTTACTTGCTGATCTGCAAAATTGTGCATCAGATGATTCTGTCAGAAAACAGATAGAGAGCCTGGAGACTGAGATGGAGCTCAGGTAAGAGGAGTGTCCCTAAAACATTGGATAGACTCATAGTTGATTTCAAATTGGAAACTGATTGGTTGTTGGCCTTGGCTCTTGAAGAGGACCAAAATGACCTCACTATGCTAGAGTCAAGTTTCAGTGTGTCCAACTGTGACTGATCAGACCAATACTAGCTCGGAATGTTCTATCACAGGTCCAGCACAAATAGTCCATGTGAATGTCTGGGGTGGATTCTCTAAATTTGAGCATCCTACATTTCCTTTGTAGTGTTGCTCATAGAGCACGGCACTTCCTGTGATGCAGGCACGCCATGCTGAGCAGTCTATGCCAGTGTCTCCCATGTCACAAAATCATTTCCAAAGTTCTTAAGAGAGATCTTGGGAGTATCCTTGTCTTCTCCTGACCACCATGTGAATGCTTGCCCTGTGTAAGTTCTCCATAAAATAGTCTTTTTGGCAAGCATGCCATTTGCATTTTGCATTGGCGCAACATGGTCAGCCTATCGGAGTTGTTCTCTCTGAAGCACAGTTTGACTACTTCACAATTCAGTTTGAGCAAGGATCTCAGTGTCTGGTACCTTATCCTGCTAGGTGATCTTCAGAAACTTCCTAAAACAATTCAGATGAAAGCAATGGAGTTTCCTGGCATGGCACTGGTAGACTGTCCAGCTTTCACAGACATACAACAATGAGCACCACAGCTGTGTAGACTTTCAGTTTGGTAGTCAGTCTAATACCTCTTCTCTCCCACACCTTCCTTTGGAGCCTCCCAAACACAGCCTCCCAAACACTCTGGCAATGCGTGTGTCAGCTTCATTATCAATGTGTACATCCCTGGAAAGTGTGCTACCAAGGTAAGCAATCTTATCCACTGCATTCAAAACTTCTCCATTTGCTGTAACCAATGGTTCCACATATGGATGGTGTGGTGGTGGCTGCTGGAGCACCTGAGTTCTTGGTGTTAATTGTTAGGCCAAAATCAGCATGAGCAGCAAAGAATTGATCCCTACTTTGTTGCATCTCAGTCTCAGAGGCTGCATTGAATGCACAATCATCTGCAAACAGAAAATGATTCACCAACACTCCCTCCACTTTGGTCTTGGCTTGTAGCCTTTTCAAGTTGAAGAATTTACCATCAGTGTGGTAGCTGACCTGGATGCCATGTTCATCCTCATTGAAAGCATTTGACAACATGGCTGAAAACATCACGCTAAAAAGCATGGGAGCAAGTACACAGCCTTTTTTCGCTCCATTGGTGACTGGGAAAGCACAAGAGCATTGTCCATTATCTAGAACCCAACATACAATGCTGATGAACTTCTTAACTAGATTTCTTCTGACTGGACGGAATTAATATGTAAATTCAAAGACTTTTATGTGACAGGCCTCATTTGTAAAGGTGGAAGGTCATGGCATCTCTGAAATGTAGGACCAGTTCAACAACTGGAATCCTTGAGAATAGTTTAAAAGAGTAAGGTTAGAATTCTCTGGAACCCAGTATTGAGTGGGACCTTTAAAGATGATGTCATCCAACCCTTTCTTTTATAGAGAAAGAAACAGAGCAAAAGTTACTTGTCCAAGGTTACATAGCAAGTTAGTGATAGAGCCAAGACTAGGGCCCAAGTCTTCTAGGCCAGTAATGTGTGCCATGTGATTGCTGCTGTCACATTAGCTAGAAACTTGGAAGAATTGTTATGTGATCTTTTTGATTTACTTTGGATCAGACTTTTCAAGCTAAAAGGGCCAACACCTAACATCTTCTAGCAGTGCCACTGTTTCTTAGTCTTGGGATGCATTTACAAATCATAAATATTTGAGTGCCTGGTTTTCCAGAGCATTGAGTATGAGGAGATCAAGAAGAATAGATACATAGGCCTTGCTCTCAGTTGTAAGGTGTGTGTAAGCAGATTGATGAAGCAGCTGGAGGAGGTGTGCCAGGCACAGAACGGAGAGTTGGCTTCCTGACAAACATGAGCCTCGAGTTGGGTTTGGAAGTATGGGTTTGGAAGTATGGGATGAACATTAAATGCTGAATTGTGCTCGTTAACACTGCTTCTGTGATCCTGGGTCCAAGTACTTGGAAGGAGTTATATTTTCTGTCATGTGCCCTCTATCAACTTAATTATATATCGTATTTACTAATTGTCTCATGTGCATTTATGGTTCTTATTTACCTGAAATCCTCAGCATTGCTTTCTAAGTATAGAGACAATGTATTCTCCTTTATATCCCCTCCAGCACCTAATTAGCCTAGGAGCAGGAGCTAATGTAATCACTAAGTACTTAGTTCATTGGCAGATTACGGAAGGCCCGGAGAATTAATACACTCTCTCCTCTCCTAATGGTACAGTTCACATCAGAAGTCAGCCACTGAGCTAATTGGAAAAGGGTTCAATAAAATTAGGTTTTCTGGGCCACCTGCATTTATACAAAAAACTTGTGGGATCATTACCAAGGCTTTGACTTGGGGAAGAGGGCCGCTAAGGATTTAGAGCTGTAAAGACCCTTGAAAATTGTCTGGTCCAGGGACAGCTGGGTGGTTCAGTGGATAGAATACCAGCCCTGGAGTCAGGAGGACCTGAGTTCAAATCCAGCCTCAAATACTTGACACTTAACTTAGCTGTGTGACCCTGGTCACTTAATCCCAATTGCCTAGCAAAAATGGAAAAAAAAGAAGTTGTCTAATCCAGCCCCAGAAGAAGAAGTCACCTAAAGAGGGGAAGTTGCTTGCCCAAAAGAGCACACAGCTAGGAATTGCCAGAAACCACATCTGTTGCCAAATTCTGCTCTTTTGGCACTGTTGGACCTTGTGATACCTCAGACTGGCCCCCAGTTACATAAGACTAGGGTAACCCTAGGGTGCTTAGGGCAAGCAGACAGCCTGAGCTATTGGGAGGAAGTCACACAGGTGGGCAATTCTTTCAGATCTCCCACCCAAGCCTTGTGTGCCTATGTGGCTTGGTCTTCCTCCAAGTTAATGTGGCTAGTGGTGATTGCAAGTTGAGAGAGAGAAAGCCCTATTCCATTACAAAAAGAATTTGTTGTAATGAGCCTTTATCTATAATATATACCTAGATAGATCATCTATATCTTTGATTTCATGGATTGTTAGAAGAGTCTCCTCAGGGCTCGTAGGTTCATAGAGCTGAAAGGGATCTTGGACTCCCTTAGAGATCAAGTCCATCCATCCTCATTGTGCAGATGAAGTTTAATGACTAATCTGTATCTGAAGCTGCGTTTGAACCCGGATCTTCCCGCCTTCAGCTCCACTGTGCCACGCTACCTTCCTGAGTTCTCATCCTCTTAGTCTTCAGTCAGCCTAGCAGTGAACATCATTGTTTCTTTTCCTGAAGGAGTGCCCAAATTGCTGATCTACAACAGAAATTGCTGGATGCAGACAATGAAGATAGGGCAAAGCACTGCTGGGAAAATATCGCAACCATTCTGGAGGCAAAGTGTGCTCTCAAATACTTGATAGGCGAGGTGAGCTTCACTGGTTCCTGGGAAGTAAGGGCATGACCATGTGGATGCAGATGGGAGGTTGGCCTGGCGGTTTGCTTGTCGTGGTGCTAGACTTCAACATGAGACCCATGAATCAGATTAGCAGTCAGGGAAAGCATGATAGAAGGATGCATGTACTCAAATTAACCTGACTTTTCAAAAACATGGCAGTAATTGGTCAGGGCAGTGACTCAGAGGACAATGTCAGGTAGCAGATTTGGGCCTTCTGTGGGGGGACTGGAGGAAGAGATGCCCAAGGATGAGCTAGTCCACCCCTGGCTGCTAATCTAAGGAAAAGCATTATCACCTGTTCTGTTTTGACTTGGGTCCTCAAAGGCAATTGAAGCTTAAATTGGTTAATTGACTTGAGTGTCTGTATCACTTCATTTAGGCATTTTCATGTGAGACAAATGAAGAATCTGAAACAATTGGGAGTATTACCACCACTGCTGTTTGTCTCCTCAAAGCCAACCCCTCTATATGCGATTTCTCCCCGACCATAATCCCCATTCTCTCTAATAATATTCAGTCTCTCCCTAAGGGTCCCTTCCCTGTTGCCTACAAACACCTAAGTATCTTCCCCATCCTTCAGAAATACTAGATGTTACAATACAAAAATGCTACAAAGCTGTTGACCTGTTTTTCCCCTCACTTTCTCAGCTATCTATATTTCCTCTCCTGTCAATTCTAAATACTCTGTAATCTAGCTTCCAACCTCATCATTCTACTGAAACTGCTCTTTTCAGTCATTTCTTAATTGCCAAATGTAAGGCTCTCTTGTCTTTCCTCATCCTTCTTGACCTCTCTGCAGCATTGACCACTGTTCACGGCCATCTCTCTCGCTTCTCCTCCTGCGGTTCCTGTGGCATGTGATCATACCACCCGTAGGCATGGTTCTGGCCCCCAGGCTCAGTCCTAAACCTTCCCTTTTCATTCTGTGCAGGCTTTCTTAGTGATCTCGTTCATTTCCAGGAGCTCTATAATCCAACCCTAGTCCTTCCCTGACCTCTAGTTCCAAGTCACCAGCTGTCTGTTGGACATTTCAGGATGGATGGCCCCCGGCCTCTCTGGTTCCTCATAGAGTCTCCCACCCTCCCCCAGCTCTCCCTTCTGCTGAGTTTCTCTGTTGCTGCTGATGGCAATGATGGTCCCCCCAGGTTAGCAAACTTGGGGGCAACCTTGCTCCCCTGGCTCGTTGACACAGCATAACCAATTGGTTGCCAGATCTGCTGATGTTTCTCTCTATAACGTCCCTGATCCCTGCAGCTTAGGCCCTCCGTAGCTCTCACTGGCCAATTTAGTGTCCCTGCCTCAGGCTTCTCTCCAAGCCAGCCTCTACCCAGATGCCTAAAATATAAATCCAACCCTTTCACGTCCCTACTCAGTAATCTCCTATTGCCTCCCGTGGCCTCCAGGATCAAAGATCCTTTATTTGACATTGCCAAGCTCTTCACACATTAGCCCTTCCTGCATTCCCTATTCTCCTAAACCTGCAGCCTCAAAGCCATAGGGTGGCCTCGAGGCCGAAGATTCCCCTGTCCTAAATTCTACCCTCTCCATGCACCCTACAGTGTGCCTTTAGTGGCTTCGTTGCTATTTCTTGCACAGGCTGCTCCAGCTTCTGACTTTGTGCTGGCTTTTCCCCACTGCTGGAGTTCTCTTTTTTCCAACCTCTGTGTCTTAAAGTCTCTGGCTTTCTTTAAGACTCAGCCCATTCACCACCTCCCCCAGGAGGTCTTTCTCAGTTCCTTCTGAGGTCACCTTCCCTCTTGTCTCTAGGTAGCTCTCCATACAATACATATTTGGCTCTGACTGTCCCCTATGCCTGGCTCACTCTTTCCTCTCTGACTCTTCACTTCCTTTAAGACTCCACTCAAGTGCCAGTTTCTGCAGGAGGCCTTTCCTTTTTCTCCCAGTATCTCTCCTGTTAAAATGTCAGCCCCTTGAGATCAGGATATTTTTGCTTTTTCTTTGTATCACCAGCCATTAACCATAGTGCCTGACAGTTAATTGGCTCATTTAGGATTGATTGGTTTGGGTTAATCAATTTAATCTCATGAAAGAATCCTAATTAATGCTATAAACATTGGCAATTCCCAGTAGAGGCCCTGAAATAAAAGTGAAGTCGGATTTATGATGTCCCTGAAGAAACATGTGTGGACCAGACCCACTTAATGCAATCTTGGCCAACACATGCATGTTTTAACATGCGAGCAGAGGGAGCATAGAGTGAGATGGGGCACAATTGAGCACAGGGGTTTGCCTTGACACATATGTCAGAGTTGTGAGGTCCTGTGCCCTATTTCTCTGGGCTGTTGGCTGTAGCCCTGCTTGGGGACACAAAACAAAACCACAGCTCCCTAGAGACTTCTTGGTCTTGGGATGTTACCGTCAATGATGCCCTAGCCAAGTTAATAGACTTGGAAAAAAGACTTCTGCGCCCATTGCTCGTTTGAGGAAAATGGTGATTGCCCAGCCTAGCACTTAAAAAGAAGCAGTTCTCTGGATTCATTAATCTCCTTTTACCCCCTTCTAGCTGGTCTCTTCTAAAGTACAGATCAGCAAACTTGAAAGCAACTTGAAGCAGACCAAGGACAATTGTTCTGACTTGCAAAAGATGCTCTTGGAGGAACAGAGTCACTCTGCAGAGAGGGAGAGCGAGATGCAAGAGGAGCAGATGAAGCTGGAACAGCAACATCAGGAAAAGGTGACATGGAACCCCAACTGTGTCCAACTCAGAAGAGCTCTCTGGCCTGCTTCGACCTGGTCTAGGGTCATTAGTTTGCCTCTTGCCTGGAGCTAGTTCTCTGCAAAAGAACAATGCACTCATTCCTGATCCACTGTGAGATTGCCTAAATCAGCATTTGGGATCACCTAGAATTCCTTTTATTTGGGGAGGGGGGGGGAGGCACAACCCAAATCCATGAATTATGCACCATACTGTGTTTCTCTTTTTCTAGGTACTCTACCTTCTTAGCCAATTGCAGCAAAACAAAGCAATGGAGACACAGCCAGAGGAAGCCATCAGTGAATGGGACCAGCAAATGCTTGACAGGCTGAAGTTTCAGGTAATGGAGAAGGTGACCGGTCACAGGGCTGGGGTCCACGATTGGTGTGTTCTTTACTGTGGAAGGGATAAAGGTCTCTCCAGAGCTTCTACTGCAGTAAAGCTTGGGGTTTTTATTGCTGCAAGTTTGTTTTGATGAAAGACCAGGAAACACCCAAACTAGACCCTGATAAAGTCACACCTTCAGAACAGTAAAACGCTCGAGCCTTTCCATCCCATTGACAGCAAAGGCATTTAGGATTACTTACTCTTCCCACCCTTGTCACTTGATTTTCTGCCTACCCACCTTTGTGCAGATGGCCACCTCCCTTCTGATCTCTGCCTCGTCTGGGCAGCCTTTCCTCCTCTCTCCCTCTCCCTCCCTCCCTCCTTAAACAACAGGGCAGAGATCAGATCTCATTGTGTCTATGTATCCTCAATCCAGCAGTGGGATAAGAGCATTCCTAGACCCTGGAGTCAGAATAAGAGCTTCTTGTTGGTTCCATTGCCAGGCGTGCACAACCGAACAACCTCGTAGCAGTGTATCTTTATCCCTGTTATTTGTTTGGCAGTCTACATGTAGTGCCCCATGTAACCCTACCTGCCCTGGAAATAGGATAAAGAACTGGAGAATAATAAATGCTTGTTGAATGAATGTCACTTTCTGCCTTTGTAGTTGACAGGAGGGAAGCAGAAATGATGAGTGCTTGGGACTTGAGTCCTTCTGTACTAGTGGCATCAGTGGTCTTTGACCTCATTGTACGTGACTTTCCTCCTTGTGGTCACTGGGGATATTGTCATATAGGATCTGCTCTTGACTGTCATTCTTCTGCCTTGATTCATCCATACAACTTCCTAAATTCCTGCATACTGTAACCTTTTGGAATAACCAGACTATAGAAGCAGTAATGCTGAACTGCCCCTGAGACCTGCCAGTCCCAGCAGCATCACCTGTTTAGCATTAATTTGCTACACTAGCACACAAAATATACTCAAAGTACAGCCATGTCTAGGAAGGAGAGTGGGGCTCTAATGACTCAGAAAGTGAGATCATCAATCAGTCACCCAGCAACCTAAACTGGCTCTTTACGAGGACCCAACATGTTTGCAAACTGCCTTGAGCCTGAATCTCTTCCAGAGGTTAGGCGCCCCACACTCTGAAGTGCTTGACCTCTTTCCAATTCAGAATATCTCCCCCAACCTGAATCTGTTTTTTAGGTCTCCTTGATTCTCTCTCCCCACTGAGGGACAATGTAAGCTGTACTCACTTAGCATATAACATTCCCCTAGTTGAGGCTGGGAAACAAAGTTTTTCTAGGCTTCAGAAAACAAAGCTGAGTCTTCACAGGTTTCTCGTTCATTCTGATAAGAGGAAGTCAAGGCTGGAACACAGGCAAGAACAGCAAAGGCACCCTTAACAGGGCTGGGCAGTGGAAAGTTGTATGGCTGCCAGTAGTGGAGTCAAGGCTGCTGAGAGCCGTGGGATAAGGCTAGCATTCCTGGCTCCCAAGGAGCTTCTTGCTGGTTCCGTTGCCTGGTATGTGACACCAAGCAGCCTCATAGCAATGCGTCTTTGTGCTTGTGTCTTGTTCGGTAGTCCACATGTAGTGCCCCATGTAATCCTACCTACCCTGGAAATAGGATGAAGAACTTGAAAAGATGCGAGAGGTGTGTGAGCAAAACCAGCAGCTTCTTCGAGAGAACGAGTCCATTAAGCAGGTAGGATCCCCAGCCACAAGTGAGCTCTGGGAAACCCTGGATGCTGCTGAAGCTGAAACCCTGGAAGAATTATCATCAGTGTGATTGTAATTACACTTTGTGCTGTTTTGAGTTTCTACATCATATATATTTCAAAACGGAATGAACAAGAATTTTTGAGTTTTCCCTTGTCCAAATCTCCTTACCTGGAATGGTGGGAGGCCTTCAACCTACTTTGCCGTGGCTTTGTCATTGCTTTGCTATGATTTAAAAAGAGGAGGCCAAAGGTCACTTGATACTGAATAATTTTTATTTTGGCTGTGTACTCAAAGGCTGCCCAACATTTCATACATGTTTTGTCTTCCTTTTCAAACAGAAACTGAACCTTCTCCAAGTCGTCAGTGGGCAGAAACTTCACCTTCCAAAGGTTGCCGTTCTGTCTCCAGATTCTTCCTTTGAGTATATCCCACCCAAGGTACGATGGCTGGTTAATGCTAGTGATCCCATCGCATATCCCTGGTTTATGAGTGTGGGTGTGGTGGGTTCTAAACTTGCCAGGAAAGTCCCAGCACTCCTTTTACCAAACCCCTGGCATAAGCTATGATACCCATATCCAAGCATCACTGTTGCCCTGGACTGTCCAGAGAAATCTGAAGAAAGCTGACTGCTGCCATCCCCACCAAGTTTTAGATGGGAACCGTGCTTGCTGAGGAGTTCTCCACAGCCTCAAGGTGGAGAAGGAGGCCAAGCATTATTCAATTGCCACTCCAGAGATAATTATTTCCTAAGGTCATTCTGCCCTTCGGTGCTCCCTCTGATTTCTCGGTCTCCCATTTTCATTCCATCTAGGATTCTGTGGGACCAAAGATTAAAGCAGAATTGTCCTAGCTGATGAAGCCAAGTAAAATATACTGAAAATGTGGCTGGTAACAGCTGCCAGAAAGGATGTGGCGCCTATTTATTTAGTGTAACCTTACACATCTAATAACTGTAACCTTTTCTCTTCTTAGCCAAGGCCTTCCCGTCCAACTAAAGAAAAGGTCCTGATACCCACCATGGGAGTTGAGGATCTCAAGTGCAACACAGAGCCCTCCGAGAGTGAAGCTGATAACGATGAGGACGACGATGAGTGGAAGCCAAAAAAATTAGTCAGAGGTTCCAAGAAGAGCATGCAAGGGGTGAGCGCCACTTCCCCAGGACTCTGGCCACAGGCCTTGATCTTGGCTTTCACAGCATATGAAGCATCTGAGCAGGGGCTGAGCCAAACCAACTTTCCCCATCATGATGTTCTCTTAGAACCCTATTAAGAGACCTGAACTCTGCCCGAGGAGTTATTAAGCCAGCTTTACAGAGCCTGGGACTGGTGAGAAGCCTGGCAAGAGTTGACTGTTAAGTTGCCTGTGATTTGCAGTTCCAGGAACATCTAAGTAGATGTTCCACATGGTCACACTGAGGCAGGAGCCTTCTCTTCTCCACCCAATTTTTCCCCACTGATTCACCATCTTTGAGTGAAGGGGAAGACATTGACTTGAGAAGAATGATCAGTCAGGAGTTCGTATCGCAGGTTAAGATCATTCAGGAACAGTTTGATGACTTTGTTCAGCAATAATCCATTTTTGCCACATTACCATACTTCTGTGGTTTTCACTTGACAGTGTGAAGGCCATTTTGAGCCGCTACCACTCTTCCATTGGTGGGGCTGCTCAGCCCTTCTTTTGTCCATTGGGTGTAGTTTGTTCTCATTCCTGCTGATCCCTCATGAAACCAGTTGTCTTTCTGGGAGACTGCTTCATTTCAACAGCCATCAGCTTCTTGTACATCTCCCACAGTGCCAGAGAAAAGCCAGCAGTATATACACTGGGCTCTCGTAGTCTAGAATCTCTCTGTTAGTCACACTCCATTGAACGTCACTTGGACTGGATATAGTGAGAACCCAGCTAACTATCCCTGTCTTCAAGGAGCTCAGTAGTTTCTAACCCCCAAGTGTAGTCATGTGCTGAGAGAGACCAGGTGCGTTAGACTGGGAAGATATGGGGCAAGAGGTAAGTGTTGGAGCATTTCAGACAGGGCAGGGGAACTGTGGGAGATGGAAGGTCTTCAGAGCCTGAGTAGAGCACAGGAGCCAAGGACACATAAATGATGAGAGTGAGGGAGACCTAGAGAGATGAGGAATGGAGGACATTAGAGGCCAAGCTCTCTAGTAAAGGAGTGTCCAAAGTTGAGATTTTCTCCTTTCTGTGGCTTCCACGTGGAGGCGGGGGTGGGGGTGGGGGGGGTGCATGTGCAATAGATTATTAAAAAGGAGCCTAGAAGGAATAAATATTAAAGTGGTAACTTATCCAAAGTCATCCCTAGGGCCCACTTTGTCATTTAACCATATTGTTTTTGTTATGATTGTTCAGTTGTATTCAACTCTTCATGATGCCAGGGACCGTACCGGCCATGGGGTTTTCTTGGCTAAGATACTGGAGTGGTTTGCCATTTCTTTCTCCACTGGATTAAAGCAAACAGAGGTTAAGTGACTTACCTAGGGTCACACAGCTAGGAAATATCAGAGGCCAGATCTGAACTCTGACCTTCCTAACTCCAGGCTCAGCACTCTATCCCCTGAGCCAACTGGCTGCCTCATGTTAGCCATATTGCCTGTGGCCAAAAGCTGCTAATGAACTGGCAACGTAGGGTAGTAGAAAGTACACCAAGAGACGGGAGTTCTTTCGGCTCTGACACCTATCGCCTCAGTGATACTGCGTAGGGATCATATCACTCACAACCAGTCTTGTAGAGGGAGGATGGTTATTGTTGGCTTCAATTCGTAGATCAAGAAAATGAAGGTGGGCAGCTGCAGTGATTTGCCGTAATCAGAGGTGGTAAGGGTCAGCACTGAGTCTGCCCACCCACCCTGTGGGGTCATCACTTTGTTGTCAATAAAATGAGGGGGTTGGAATAGATGCCTTCCAGCTCTCACATTCTGTGAATCTAAGGAAGACTAGGTTAGAGCATGTACTTTATAATAGGCTTTGAATTATGGTACCTGGGGTGGTTTGGTCAGATCTTTCTTCCAAGCAGCTGTTAAGCACTTTTGAAGATATTCTTACCCTTCCTTTATAGATGAGAACAAAGATACATAGAGCTAGACCTAAGCCCAACACACCAATCTCTCAGTTCTTAGCGTGATGTTCTTTTGCTCTGCTTCTGACCCACTCAAGATACAGGGTAACTCTGAGTCCAGCACAAGAAAGCCTGGAGCTAGGAGGGTTGAGAGGAAGAAGTTTGGGCTAAGATGTAGGAGTTCCCCCATTTTTTTCTACAGGACTTGAAAGTGAAGGGGGAAATTGCCCTTAAACTGAACCTCCAGCCCCATGGATTGCAGAGCTTTTTTCCAAATTCTTGACGATGAAGCACTGAGGTGGGATGGGATGTTAATACCCAGAAGCCTGCTCTTCTGCTTGGCCTCTGGTCTTCTAGTAGCTGGAATGGATCACTCTACCTCTCCTTGTACTCCTCAGTCTTTTGTGGTCTGGCTTTTGACCTCTTCACTCAGCTGAAACTGTCCTCCCAAATCACCAAATCTGGCATATGTGTTCCCGTCCTCATCCTCTCCAGGCCTCCTCCTGGGTACTTTCTTATCTCTCTCTTGACTGCTCCTCAGTAACTGTTCACGTCAGTGGGTGCTGCCTTAGCTTCTCTTCTTTTCTCTCTATTTTCTCTCGGTAATCTCATCAGCTCTCATGGATTTAACTAGTGGTTTCATGCAGATTTTATCTCCAGGCTCAGTCCTCTTGAGTTTCAGTCCTGTGTCACCAGTAGCCTATTGGATAGTTGTCACCTAAATGTCTTCAATTCAACATGTCAAAACTGAACCCAGAACCTCTGATTCTTCCACTTTCCTAGTTTTGTTCTTCCAGTCCCTGTGACTCCTGATCTTAGCATAATATCCCATATCCACATTGCCAAGTTGGTTGCCAAATCTTGCTGTTTCTCCCTTCCTAATAGATGTCACCTTCAACCCCTTCACTCCCACAACCCCTCATCACTTGTCTAGATGATTGTAGAGGCCTCAGTTGGGCTCCTTGCCTCTAATCTCTCCCAGTTCGGTACATTCTACGTTCTGTTGCCAAAGTAAATTTCCTTAAGCACAGAGCTGAGTGGGCAGCTTCTACTCTCAACTCCTACTGAAACCAGTTCCAGAGACTTCCTTTTGCCTCCAGAATAAAATCTAGACTCCTGTTTGGTTTTTAGAACCTTATACAACCTGATTCCAATTGACCTTTCCATCTTCACTTGATATTACTCTCTCCCACACTGCACTGCAGCCCAACTGGCCTTCCCTTTACTCCTCACTCATAATACTGCATCTCCATCTCCCACCTCCATGTCTTTGCACTGACTGTTCCCCATGGGTGGAATTCGATCCTTCCTTCTCTTCTCTGCCTTGTAGAGTTCCTTTCTTCCTTTAACGTGCAGTTCAGGCACCATATTGTACAGGAGGCCTTTCCTGCTCCCTCCCAAACTACCTTGTCTTTATTCGCTAAATATTGATGCCATGTATATTTTTATATGTACTTGTCTCCCCTATTAAAATGTAAGTTCATTTCAAAGAGGGCCTCTCTGGTGAGAGCAATGCTGACCCCTTTTAAATGACTTATCCACTTTGGTGTCCACTTAGGGCTCCTAGACGCTAGAGCACTCATAGCAGCCATGCCCCAGTAAAACTGTTGGGCTAAACCAGGCCTCAAACTCATCAGTGAGTTAGGGGGATGGCCACCCCAAGACTTCCCTGGTAGAAAGGGAAGATGAGAAGGCAGCTGAAGCAGATGCTGTGGAGCGCTTAGAGCTTTGTCTGTCATACATTAAGGAAGACAAGGTCATCGCCTGCATCCTGGGCCATCTCCAGTGGTCTAGACTTTTGTGCTTCCACTGGACTTAGATGATTCGAGAAGAGAGTGAGTCTGGTGTCTTTGGACAACTCTGCCTCACGTCAATCGAATTCATCCCCTGTGATGTCATTGGCCCTCTTTGAAAACAAAGGACGAGCAGCCTCCCTGGTGCCCAGCAGAGTGCCTGGCACATACTGGCTGCTTGCCTTTTCCAGCCTGGTACTAGGTATCCTCGGACCTTCCAGCTGGTCCATAGTTGTATCATTGTTTTTGAGGCAGGACAGTCAGGGTACCCTGGGGATTTGGAGCCCAGGAGCCAGTTCTAACCTCCTCTGATCTTGCTTCTCTTCCTGTTTCCCAGTGTTCCTGCAAGGGTTGGTGTGGAAACAAACAGTGTGGGTGCAGGAAGCTGAAGGTGGGCTGTGGAGAAGACTGTAGCTGTGACCCTGCAAAGTGCAGGAACCAGGAACAGCAAGTGGTGAGTGATGTCTTTGCCCTTTGCTCCTATCCAAACCTGCTGCTCACCTTTCCTTGGGTAAGACACACCCTGGGAGCATTCTGAACATTCTTTTCAAAAATATTTCTTTGTATTGATCTCTTTGTTTTCTCCCATTACCCTCATTTCCAAATCTATCACTTTCTCCTCCCCCCTTCCTTTGAGCCCTTGTAACCAAGAATAAAAGGAAGGAAAAATGGTCAGTTCAGGTCGGCTAAACTACCCACCAGGTCAGCTTTGAAGCAATGCTGAGCCCTTTTAAATGACTTCTCTTTTCCTTCTCTCCCCTCACCCCTACTTGGGGTCATTTATTCCAGTCTTTCTCCCTCCGTGTTAGCCTCTTCCAGGTAGGTTTTCCCAGATATTTGGCCAATCAGGTTGCCTAAATGAGGAGCTTTGTGCAGCCCAACTCCCATACTGGGAGTGCCCACATGCTGATGCAGATCATCCAAGTATTCGCCTTTTGCTGGGTACTAGAAAGATTCCAGGTTTTGATAAGTGAAGTTCCTGCCCTGATGGAATTTCATTTCTAATTCCTCTCATTTACATAGGATTTGAAGGTTTCCAAAATACTTTCTTCCCCATAGCCCAAGAGGTAGATCCCTATATATCCCCATTTTACGTAGAGATTAAGTGACTTGTCAGTGGTCACAAAGCTAGAAAGCGTAGGCCTTAGATCCTAGACTTAGAGGCTATCTTCAGTAACTGCCTTTAGCCCAGGCAAATGACGGCTTGCTGGCATTTCTGTGAGTCTAGCTGTAGGGAACAGAGGTGTCCTTGCCAGCATCTCCAAACTCTGGCCCTGATGTGGTTCTAGACTCAATACTGACATTCATCAAGGTTGGGGGGGGAGCGGAAGAGGGGGAACCAAAGCTTCAAAGAGAAGCCACCCTCTGCTGACTTTCCCAGGCCACCACAGTGCTCCAGACTATCCATACCTGACCAGTTGCAGACTCACCTTGGAAGCACTGGAGTCTCTGTCCAAGTCACCTCTTCTGGTGCTTTCACTGGGATCTGTATTAAGAATGAGGAAGTCCTAAGTAGATGGAAATCTCGGTGTGCTAAACAATGGCTCTGTTGGACACATTCTCAAACCCCTTTCCTCTCTGGCAGGAAAATTATAGATTGGCTAACTCTGGTCCCTCTTAAAGGCTAATCCCTTTCCACCTTGCTCTGAATGATGCACACAAACACACTGCTTCTAATTGGTTGGGGATGAGCAGGCTACATCTCCCTGTGACATTCTGCCTATCCGCCTCCCAGAATATCTCCAGCAGTACAGACGATGTACAGGACTCTGAAGGCTCCTTCAAGCTTGAGGATCCCACCGAGGTGACCCCGGGACTGAGCTTCTTCAAGCCTGTCTGTGCCACTCCCAATAGCAAGGTAGGAGCTGCTCTGAAAAATTCAGGCTGGCCACGCTTACAACCATGACCCTGTCAGAGTTGTTATTTGAGGTCACAATGAAGTCTCTTTGAGTGGCTAGCCTAGACTTTTGCTCATAGCAGGAACTAGTTCATCCTCATCTCTCTCCTCCTAGATCTTTCAAGAGAAGTGCAATGATGCAGGCCAGGTACTGTCGGTCACCAAGTTAAAGAAGCTGACTCCCTCCCCTGCTGGTATCGAGACTGAGCCAGCCACTCCCTCCCAGGACAGCAAGGCCCCAGGGGAGAAGAAAAAGAAGCGAGTTCTGAGCAGCACCACTAGCTTCTTCTCTGGCTGTACCCCCATCAATGAAGAGGAAGAGGCAGCCCCTTAGATGAGAGGCACCTGCTGCCCCAGCCCAGCCTGGGAGGAATCTTGACGCTGCTTCAGAGGTTGCTGAGGGGGAGGGGCTTTTATTGACTATTTTGAATTTGTGGTTATTTGTTGTGTAACAAAGAAGTTATTCTCCACTTCCCCCATTATCTTCCTTCTCTGTAGTTGCTACCTGTGCTGTGAGCAGGCTACCTGGGACTGTTGAATCTTGAGCCATTCCCATAACCCTATAAAGTCCCTCACGTGTGTTACTCTGTCAACGGAGAAAGAAGTTTCCCCTTTCCAGGATTAATGTTGGAAGTCAGGGAGGTGTCTGCTCTCATCCCAAGAAGGCTGCTGGGATGAGGCTGTTGGTAGTGTTGACCTAGTTAGTAAGTCTGGCTTAGGTTAGGGACATGGGCCCAGGTTCTATCTTAAGACAAGGACACACTCTGCCCTGCTGTTTTAGTAGGAATGGAGATCCTTGGTCTTCCTGCTCTTGAGGCAAATGTTAATGACACTTTAAGTTAGTAATGTGTGAATAAATAAACTTTGCAGTCTTGTGTGACTTTTGTCTGTCAGGGAAGTGGCCCTCGGCTTGTTTACCTGCGTACCTACAGTGTGCATGATTTTGTTCTCTCTTCATGACCTAAATGCCTGCTTTGAGGTTTGAGGGTAGGGAAGGGTAGACTAGGATGCAGTGAAAGGAACTGTTGGTGTGATGTGGCTGCCAAAAAGGCTAAGACAATCTTGGACTGAATTCAGAAAGGCACAACTTCCTGGAATAAGAAGGTGCCAGTCCCCCAATCCTCTGCCTTCCTCAGGCCATGCTGAAGGATCAGTGGTAAGTGCCACCTCTTAAAAAGAAGACAACTGGGATGTAGAGGGAGGGAGAGTTTGGGAGGGCTGGTTGCCCAGGATCACAACCAGTATGTGGCAGAAATGCGACCTGAGCTCTGGGCTTCATGCCTCCAAGGACACTTCTCCGTCCTCTACTCTACAAGTCTGGACTCTGTGACAAAAATCTGCTGGTGGGGAAGGATGATGTCATGGCAAGAGTCCCCACCAAAGTCAATCAAGCATTTGTTAAGTACCTACCTTATACCAGGCCCTGTGTGCTAAGCACTGGGGGTAAAAAGATAGGTCAGAATACAGTCCCTGCCCTCAGGGAGCTCATGCAAAAAGGTATACAGACAAGATCCATGGAGTGTAATCTCAGAGGGAAAGGACTGAGAATAAGGAGGAGCCAGAAACCATAAGGACTGACTAGGTGGAGTGAGTGGAGGGCCAGTGAGGTGACTCAGAGGGTGTGCTGGTTCCCCTGACAATAATAAGGAAGTTAGAAAGAAGGGAAAAGAGAATGATTTCTAGCTTGGGACATATTGGGTTTTTGAGATGATAGCCAAAAGGCAACTGGTGATAGAAGATGAGCTCAGGAGAGAGGGTTAGGGCGTGGAGATGATGGGTAAGTCCGTGGCAGCTGAGGAGACTGCAGGAGATAAGATAGGGCAAAAAGATAAAAAGGCCTGAGATAGAACCTTGGACGTGTCCCCAGGTTGGGGTGCCTGACAAGGAGTAGTGAAGATCTGAAGATCCCGCGGAGGATACAAGAAGCGGTCCAGCAGGTGGGATGAAAGCAGGAGGAGAACATGTCCAGGAGGCGAGGAGAGTCAGCCATGTCAGTAATTTCAGAGAATTCAAGGATGAGGACCGAGAAAAGGCCATTTAATTTGGCCCTTGGTAACTTGGGAGGAAGCCAGGCCATAAGAGGGGTGGGGGAGGTGCACCAATGACTCGATGCTTTCTCAAGTTCAGCAATAACTGGAAGCTAGCAGACATGCTCAGCCTAAGGGTGAGGTTTTAAGGGAATGGGGAAGACATGGGAGAGTGTGTAGAGGCAGCAAAGAAGCAGCCAGTCTGTAGAGAAGATTCTAGATAAAGGAGAGTGGGGATAATGGAGGAGCTAATCTGTGGGAGAAGACAAGCCAGAGGGAAGCCAGAATGAAGGCCTAGCAGCTGCTCCTTATGTTACTTTGGGCCTCAGTCACCTCATCTGTAAAACAGGAAGTTGGCTCAGGTCCCTCCTTTCCTTCCAAACCTAAATCCATGATCTCAGCTCTTTATTTAGGGGACCCTGTTAGTTCCTTGCCATAGCCAGCAGCACACTTCTTCCCACGAGGGAAAGAAAGAGGTGCTCTGGAGATAGAGGTGCCTGCAGTCCTGGTCAGACCTAGCTTAGAAATGGATGTTGGTGGGCAGGGACGACCCGTGCTGGCCTTCCTAAACCAACCCACCCCTCCTCCAAACTGATACGCAGGAAGGGCAAAGCTTTGTTGTTGCGTTTGTCCTTCATTTTCCAGGAGGATCATGACATCAGACAAATGAGAACACGACTTGCAGTTGACTTTGATTGGAGTGAGGGAGGGCAGGGCAAGGTTCTCACTTTCTCCTTCAGAGCCATCTGGGGCCAGTGGCCTGATATTCATCAGGATCACTAGAGATGGCCCAGGATGCACTGGGAAACCCTGACCCGTTTAGGCTAAGGCCTTTTCAGGTACTTCTTAGAGTGAGGCAGCCCCATTCAGTGAATAGGCCTCTTTAAGAAGTGAGGCAATGGATGGCCCCTTTAATTAGAAAAAGAAAAGAATCTACTTGGGAAGGGAAGAAGCTCCGGGTGGCTGTTCCATAAAAAAACGGTTACCATTGACGTTCACTGTGAGCTAGGAAGAAGGAGGGAGGGAGGAAGGAAGGGAGGGAGGGAAGGAAGGAAGAAAGTAGGGAGGGAAGGAAAGAAGGAGGGAGGGAGAGAGGAAGGGGGGAAGGAAGGAAGAAGATCTAGCAAGTTAACCCCAAGTTAACTGGGCAGCTTCTGGACATCAAAATTTATCTTCCTTTGGAGAGGAGAAGGAGAGGGAGAGGACAAGCTGAGCTCATTCACTGAATGGACATTGCCTCCCTCTTAAGTGTGTACCTGAAAAGGCCTTAGCCTAAAAGGGCCAGGGTCTCCCATGGTATACAGGGCCATCTCCAGCTGGCCTGATGAGTATCAGGCCACTGGATCCAGATGGCTCAGGAGGAGAAAGTGGCTCCCAGCAACAGCTTCCCAAGCCTGATAGTAGAGGAACTTGCCCCTTCTCAAGGACGTTTTCCCACCCCCTATTCTTTGAAAGAAGGCACTCTGTCCTAACCCAAACTAGGGGCACTTAGCTAGACTCAGAGATTTGTGTGTGATTCGGATTTAAGTGAGGCAGAGTTGCTCAAAGTCATCAGCCTCATTCTTTATTCCACAGTATTGGAAGTCCAGTGGCAAAATAAAAATCAGAACAACTGACAGTGGCCCAGGATGTACTGGATGACCTT
Organism: Potorous gilbertii; assembly: GCA_028658325.1. Classification (NCBI taxonomy): domain Eukaryota; kingdom Metazoa; phylum Chordata; class Mammalia; order Diprotodontia; family Potoroidae; genus Potorous; species Potorous gilbertii. The sequence goes on from CM053775.1 coordinate 1,868,528, forward strand.
GGGGGTCTTTGTTGTCTGAAGCTCTAAGCACTCCACAGCACCTGCTTCAGCTGGTTGAAACAAATTGCTCTCATCTACTCATTCTGCCAGGGAGCTCTTCACATGCTTGGGGTAGATATTCTCCTATCTCACTGATGGGTTTGAGCTCTGCCAGTTACCCTCAACCCAGTTTAGCCTATCTGCCAGGACAGGGGTGTGACCAATGAGTATGCTACAGCTTCTTGAATCCACAGGTGAAAGTGGAGTGACAGGTGGACACCAAAGGTTGAGGAGCAACCCTGAAAATGGTTTGGCAAGCCCTCATATCAGAGGTGCTAAACCTCTCTGAACACCCCAATATACTACAATATCCAGTAGATGTACTACAACAGAGGTGTCAAGCTGGCAGCCTGAGGACCACTTGTGACTTTCAAAACTCGCAAATGCACCAGAACCAGATTAAAATGTAATTTTAAAATGTTTAACAAAATAAGTAAAAATAATATGAATTTGTGGTCTTTAAGGATCCCTTTCTATTTGAGGTTGATGCTACCATTTTGGAATTAGGTCATTAAGCTAAGGGGGTGATGAACAGACAGACTGGCCATCTCCATCGAGGCCTAGGAGACAGGGCTAACCCCTGCCGGCAAGCAGTTAGACACTGCATTTTAATGTGAAAGGAAAGAGGGGAGCCTCCAGAGCTGGCAGCCTGGGCCTCTTGGGCACACAATAGGAGCGGGAAGGGGGGTTGGGCCCCTGGCACTAGGCAGGGTTTCTTCTCTCCACTCCAAGTGCCACTGGGGTAGATGGAGACTGTGAGCCTTCTTGTCCCGAGAGAAGCTATGCTTTCTTCCCAGAGCTTTGGTCTCAAGTCGGAGTAGAGTGTCCAAGTCCTCCAATGCCTTGGAGCAGTCCAATTCACCTGCCCACTGAGCCCTTTCAGAAAGTCTGCCAGGAATCCTTGCTCCTTTACCAGCTTTCCAAGCCTGGAACTGACTCATTCTTCTGTGGAAGGAGGTGAATACAAGCTTCATAACCAACTATTCCCTAACAGGTTGGGGATGAGGAGTGATCCCTGGAAATCTAAGCCTGAACCCACTAATGGAAAGAGCCCTGGGCACAGAGCTGAACAGCCATTTCTGTGTTGGCATGCCCTTGGGGGCAGAGATCCTGGAGGAAGGCTCCCCTCATCCTTTCCAAGGGGGATTCCAGGCTGGCAAACCCCTCAACCCCTTGGTCTTCTTCACTACTCCGCCCCTCCCCCTGCACTACCCCCCCTACCCTGATTCCTACCCTGGGCCCCTTCTTTCACTGCCAAGTCACAAAAGCTACGGTCACCTCCCCCAGCTTCCTGGCAGTCCCCCTCCTCAGCAAGCCCTGGTCTCCTGGAGCCAGGACAAAGCGCTGAGTCTGGGTGGGAGGGGAAAGGGGGAGGCCCCACACAAAAGAATTCCTCAGCCAGCTCTGGGCTCCAGGAACTGTTCTCTCCCCCTGCCCCCTGCCCCCTCCTTGGCGCTGCTGCTTATTTCATTCTCCCTGCTGCCTCCATCCTCTCGACCGCCTGATCTTGCTCTTTCCCCTGGGGCTCAGGGCATGCAGACTCAGTGCCCATTGCCCCCAGCCCATGGCCTGCCCAGCAGCCTGTAGGCGGCAATACCTTTGCTACCTGTGACTTAGGGGAACGGAGGGAGGAGAAGGCGGAGGAGGAAGAGACAGAGAGGTGGAGAGGAGGAAAGGAGGAGAGTCGAGAGGAGGAGGGTGGCAGATCCACCCTGATTGAAAAGCCAGGAACGTGGGAGCGCGCGTATGAGTGTGTGCCTATGCGCTCCGTGTATGCGTGTGTACTCCGTGCGTGTGTACTCCGTGTGTGTGTGTGTGTGCTCCGTGTATACGCGCGCTCCCCCAGAAAAGCAGCACCCGTGAGCCGGCAGCTGTGCTAAGACCAGGTGTGAGGCTGGTGGCCGGGGCTGGGGGTGGCTGGGTCTCCGGACAGTGGGGGATGAGGAAGGGAGATGCCTGGAGGCCCCGGGGTGGTGGAGAAGGGGGGACACGATGACGCAGGGGGATAAGGGGGTGCTGGGGCCACGAGGGTGGGGAGTTCACAGGGTTAAGGCCAACGGCAGGGCCCCAACCCCAAGCATACTTGACTCGGAGAGAACAGTGAGCGCCCCCCAGCTCCCACAGCCACCCCCACCCCCAAACACACCCTGCCCGGGGTTCCCTGCACTTCAACTCACCGACCAAAGTCTGCTGAAAGGGGGAGGAGCAGGGAAGGCCTCAGGACCCACGGGGTGTGACTCAGAACCAGGATCCCCCTTGAAGCCATCCCTGGAGGGGGTGGAGGCTAGGGAAGGGTTTAGAGGCCACTGGGCAGGGCTGGGCTGTGTAATCTTGGCTCTGGGCTAGGTGGAACCCTGGACTCCAAGGCTTCTGGAGAGGGGCCGGCCCCTGTGGAACCTGGCTCAGCCCTGGCCAAGCTTGCCTCAACTTGCTTCAGTGTCAGGACTAATCCCAGACCCAGCTGTCCATCCCCAGGACGACAGAGGAGGAGGAGGAGAATACTTGGGTTCTCTACCTGGACCTCGTGTCAGTCTCTTTGACAGAAGCTACCTGGGCATTCCCCTGCCCAGCCCCCTGACTCAGATCCAGCCACTCTTGCCCCATCTTGCTAAGTACTGGGCACACATGTGGTAGCTACCCCCAGCGCCAAAGGTCCCAAGGGGATGGTCAGATCCTGAGACTGAGAGGCAGGCCACACCCCTGAGAGATTATATCCCCTCCCCCAGGACCTATTCAGGCCTTGGAAATGGCAGGATCCCCTAGCTGCCGCTCTGTCTGGTCCAGTTGCCTTCTCAGCCTCTATAGCTGTCACTGGAGGAAACATTCCAAGGAGATGCCAAGCAGCCAGGTGTCCTAGAGTGGGGTGTGGCGGGAAGCAGCAGAAAATCACTTGGGGGCAGGGCAGGGCAGGGCTGCTCCCACCAGAGGCCTCAGCCTGGCTGCTTCCCTAGGTGCTAAGTCATCTTTAGGCCTGGCCCTAGGTCGTGACTGAGTGCCACTCTCCACCCCTTTGCAGTGTGACTGTCTCTGGTTTGGCCTCCTGGTCGTCACCTTCCTCCTCTCGCTAGGCTGGTTGTACATTGGACTTGTTCTGCTCAATGATCTACACAATTTCAATGAGTATGTCACGGACCTGAGCCCTGCTCCCGAAACTTTGGTCGTGAGCACACGCACACACACACAAGCACACACGCACACACACAAGCACACACGCACTCACACACTCCCAAATAAACTCACAGTTCCAGTTTCCTCTTTGCATCCCCACCCTCTTTTCCCTCACCCCATCCCAACTCTTTAAGAAGCCAACTACTCTAGGAACCCCAACCCCTTCACATTCCCCTTGAGTGTGTCCCCTCCCCCCTTATCTCCTGTGGGACCCAAGGTCAGGCCCTGTCCCTTCCCTTCCTAGGTTCTTATTTCGACACTGGGGACACTGGCTGGACTGGACCCTGGTCCTGCTCCCCGTTGGCTCTGTGCTGGTTACATACTCCACCCTTCTGTTGGTAGGTTTGGGCTTGGCTAGGCCTGGCCATGCCCCTGGTCTCCCCCTTTCTTCTTTCAGAGATCACTGGGCTCATAGTGAAACTTAGAGCACCTTGCCCAATCCCTCTCATTTTACAGAGGAGGAAATTTGAATCCCAATGAGGAGAAGGGGCTTGGCCAAGGTCACCCTGGGCTCCATGAAAGTCTAGCTCTCCTATCTTCCCCTAGCTCCTGGCCCTATTCCTTCATCTATCTGGGCAGCCACTGCACCTCCACTGGCTTCACAAGGTAAGTAAATGGGTACAGGCTGAGGGTGCCAGAGATGGTAAAGGTAGGGGCATGTTTCCCAGCTAAGAAGGATGGAAAAAGCAGGATGGAAAGCAGGCTGCTTGTATCGTCAGGGGCTGCTATCACTGACTGTGCTGCTTGTGGCTGCTGCTCTCCTGGGGCTGGAAATCCAGTGGCGTGAGGAATGGAGAAGCCTTCGTCTGTCATTACAGGTTAGCATGAGTCAGCATCGGGCTAGTCAGTCCTCCACCTTGGGAGATTCCCAGAAGGGCCTGCAGAGGAGGTGAGGGACCCCTGGGAGATTGAGAGTCATGCCACTACTCACTCCCTGCCTCCCATCTGCAGGCCACAGCCCCGTTTCTGCACATCGGAGCAGTGCTTGCGCTCATCCCCCTGGCCTGGCCAGTAGCTGCCACTTTCTACAGGTCTCGGAGAAGAGGTATCAGCCCCAGCCTTGAGCCCTCGCCCCCTGCCCACCACCTGCCGTATCTCATCTCTCCTTGTCCTCTCCCCACAGGTACCAAGGGGCTATTACTGCTCCTGTTTATTGCTGCAGCCCTGGCCATTTACCTGGCACCTCTGGGTATCTCATCACCATGCCTGATAGAGTACAGTCAGCTCCCCCCCAAGCCTGGGCTGGTGGGGCACCGGGGGGCTCCCATGGTGAGTGTCATCCCACATGCATCCCCCTCCTCCTTCCCCACATACATACAAACACAAACACACCAACTGTTCTACCCAGCTGGCCCCTGAGAACACGCTGATGTCCCTCCGGAAAACTGCCGAGTGTGGCGCTTCTGTGTTTGAGACCGATGTGATGGTCAGGTGAGGGAAGTCGTGGGGGGGAGGGGGACCTCAAGATGATGGGGTGGAAGGGAGGAGACTGGCCCTCCCCCAACACATGCTGTACTCTCAGCTCCGACGGAGTGCCTTTCCTCATGCATGACGAACATCTGGATAGGACAACCAATGTGGCTTCTGTGTTCCCCACCCGAGCTGCAGGACTCAGCAGTGACTTCTCTTGGGCTGAATTGCAGCAGTTAAATGCAGGGACCTGGTTCCTGGAGGTAAGAGGGTGACCTCTGGGGGAAGCCCTGACAGACCTTGAGCGGCAGGCAACTTAACACAGGGGACCCAGGAGGCCCAGTCTCAATGTGCTAAGAACTTAGAGCAAGTCATTTTCCTCCTGGGGCCTCAGTTGGCTCTCTGAAATTCAGTAACTGAACTATGTGCCCCTACTCCACTGTAGAGGCAGCCATTCTGGGGAGCCAGCAAGTTGTCGGGCACCGAGCAGCAGGAGGCCAAGAACCAGACCGTACCATCACTAAAGGATCTTCTGGAGGCCGCTGCTAACCTCAATCTATCAGTCATGTTTGACCTGCGTCGCCCCCCACCAAACCATACATACCACCACACCTTTATCAACTGCACCCTCAATGCTGTGCTGAGTGCCAGGGTGCCCCAGGCAATGGTGATCTATCTGGGATGTCATCCCCATGACCTCATGCCCTACAGCCACATGTCCCAGCCATGGGATTATCTGGGGGAATCCCTGCCCTCTACCTCAGGGGCTCTGGTCCTGGTGCCACTCCCACATTCTCTGCCCCCTGCTCCAGGGTGCCATAATGATATCCTGAAACCTTCCCCAAACTCTAGGTACTCTGGCTGCCAGATGAAGAGCGGGCTGAGGTACAACTCCGGGCACCTGAGCTTCGTCAGGTGTATGGCTATCGAAAAGAGAACAGGACTGAGCGGCCCCAGCTCCTCAACCTGCCTTACCAAGACCTCCCTCTGACAGATATCAAGTGAGCCTAGAGGGAAAGAAGGAGCTTTAAATGGATGGGAGAAGGAGCCATGTAGGGGGAGATGCCTGAAAAACTTCTGTTCTGGGGCCTAGCATCTAGGATGGAGGAAGAGGATGGTTGGCCATGTTTCTGCCGTCCCTGTTCATTAGCAGATATTTCCAGAGTGATAGATCTTTGTTAGACCCTGTCAAAGGGACATATGGCCCCATCCCATACCTTCATGTAGTCCAGGGGTGGGGAACCTGTGGCCTTGAGGCCTTGCGGCCCTCTAGGCCTTTTGACTGAATATAAGTTTTACAGAACAAATCCTTTTATTAAGAGGCTGCCTCATTTTACAGAGAAGGCAACAGAGCCAAGTGGGGGAAGTGACTTACCCAAGTTCACAGAGGCAGGATTTGAACCCAGTTCCCCTGCTGTTTGCACTGTGCTGCACTATCTTATAAGAAGAGCTGGAGAGAGATGTGCACAGTGATGGCAAGATAAATGATCCTCTAAGTTAGGTTGTCCCTGCCTCTGGAGCTGGGCAGCTCCTTCTCCCACACAGGAGTGCTTTGCCACTTCCTTCTCCAGCTCATTTTATAGATGAGACAAACAAAAGGGATCAAGGCCACCATTTTACTTTATGTGACGCTGTTCTCTCATCTTCCATCGCTCCCTCTCCGTGGCTTTCCTTGCCCACTGTCTAACAGCATGCTCAGCTCTCACACATCCAACAAACAAATTCACTTGCCCTGCCATCCCCTCAAGCTCTCCTCCAATATCTCTCTCCCCTTTCACAGTTGCCCCCTGGGACAGAGTGGTCTATGCTCTTTGCACTTCCTCCACTTCCTTATTAACACTCAGACTCCAATGGCCAGGTGGCTGTGCTCTTCTCCCAGACCTGCTGTCTGGCACCTCTCTTTCAGTTCTCTCGTCTTTGGACTACTTCTCAGTGGTCTTTGTTGGGTGATGGATTCCTTCCTTCCCCCTCAGTGTGGATGGTGCCAGGTTTGCCAATCTCATCCTTTCCCATGGGCTTAACTATTTCTTGTCCCAATGCAGATGACTCCCAAATTTCTCGATCCATAGCTAATCTCTCTCCTGACTTCCAGTCCTGAATACACAGTTTCCTGCTGTCTATTCCTGGCTTCCTGTCCTCACACTGAACTGAAGGTCTTTCCTGGGGCTTCCCTGTTTCCAGTTGATCAGGCTCAAAACCTGGAATTCTTTCATCTCAATTATTCCCAACCTCCCAGTTATTTGCCACATCCTCTCAATTTCTTCCTTCCCAACATTCCTTCTGTTTGGCAACTTCTTCTGACACCCTCCCCGTGCCGCTACTTGCCTCATTCAGCCTCTGGACTAGGGCAAGATGCTCTGACTTCTAGTCTCATCTCTGTCTAATACATCTTTCCAAAGCTGGCCAGTCTTGCTAAGGTGACTTCCCATTGCCTTTAGGATGCACTGGTAGATGGCAGGGTGCCTTGATAGGTGGCCTGGTATGTTGGTATGTAACTGGGTGCATTGCAAACTGTTCAGCCTGGCCATGAAAAAGCCCTCCCTATCCTGTGCAGTAACAATTCATCTTGCTCTCTTAGTAAACGCTAGCTTCTGCCTCCACACTTTTGCACAGATCGTGCTCTACTGGAATGCCCTCACTCACCAGCTCTGCCTCTTAGAATTCTTAGCTTCCTTCAAGGCTTATCATCTGTGCCATGTCTTCCAGTCAGCCCATCCTGCTTCTCTTTAGTGGTCAGTACTCTGTCCTTGAAATCGCCCTGGACTGACATCAGTGTCCAGGCTGTATCCCCATCCCAGCCTTCTCTGGACTTTACAATGCTATGCTCATAATAGGCACTGGTCTAAAAGGGTTTTTGTAAGGGATCTAGGAGACTTGAAAGGTAGGTATGTGACCAGATTGTTGATGGAGGCAGATGGAGAATCATTGAAAGCTTTGGAGAAAAGGAATGAGATGTAGCAAGATTCATGTGACATCTTGGACTGAAGAGGCAGAGACCAGAGGCTAGAGTCTGAGTAGCAGAGCACTGCAATGCTTCAGTGAGAGGTCATGGGGTTCCAGACTAAGGTGGGAGTGAAAAGGAGAAGACAGAAGAGATATTGTGGGGTAAAACTGGATGGGAACTGGTGACCAATTTAATGTTGAGAGGGGCTTGAGGGAATGACTGGTAGTGCTGGGAAGCCATGGGAGGATTCAGGAGGAGGACAGCTCCTGAGTTCTGCTGTTAAGATGTTGGGTCTGAGGAGAGGTTGGGAGTCACTTGTGCAGGGAGAAGGGGTGAGTCTGGGTGCACCGTGGAGTCTGTGGCCCATGATCCATTCCTGTGGGAATCTTTTCTTTCTCTATCACCCACAGGCTCCTGCAGCGTGACAACATTTCTGTGAACCTGTTTGTGGTGAACAAGCCTTGGCTCTTCTCCCTTCTCTGGTGTGCTGGGGCTGCCTCAGTCACCACCAATGCCTGCCAGCTGCTGCAGCAGCTGCCCCATCCTGTCTGGCTCATCGTAAGGATTGTTGGTTTCCCTCCCTCTCTCCCTGTCCCCTCCGCTACCATTTGGGCCATCCCTTAACCCTTAACTCTTACCCTCCCACCCCTGCCCCCTCACATAAAGTAAAGTTATCTGTCAGGGGAAGGTTCACTCATAAATGTCTCTACAGCGCCCCCAGACCTACCTAATGATCTGGATTGTGGCAGACTGTGTGTCTGCCCTGCTACTCCTCTGGATCTTCCTCCTCCAGGGGTAAGTGCCTTCTCTGCATCCCCTCCCCTCCCCGCGGTGTCATGGCACTAGGTGCCACCAGGGCTTGGAGTCCAATAGGTCCTTGGCCACATTATTGGGTGGCCCCCAAACTGGGAGTGTTTGAGGGAAAGGGGAGCTCAAGCTACCTGAACTAATGGTGCGCTCCTTCCCTCCCTAAAGGAAATGTGACAGGGAACGAGAGAAACCTGGTAAGAGCTACAGTGCTCCTCATTTGTCGGGCCTTTGTTCCTTGGCCTCCCTGTTGCCCCTGCCGCCACCACTCCCTCTCACACCCACTCTCATGCCTGGTGTGTTCCTCCAGTCTCAGAGAATGCTGTGCTGCTGACCAAGGTCAACATCTGGAATGAGCAAGATGCCCCTTCTGGAGCCTCCACTGGCCTCTGACTCCAAGATGCTGCCGCTTCTAGGGGGCCACTCCTGGAGAACTGGAACGTTCCAAAGCTGGCCTGCATCCCGTACACTCTCGGGATGGTGAGGACAGCGCACTTTCTGGCTCTTTCTGTCAGTCAATGAATGAATCGAATCCTCCAGTCCCCCACTACGGCTCTGCTCGTTTGCCTTCAGGGATAGAGGGGGTGGGGACAGGGGCCATCACTGCGGCTAGCTGCCCAACAGCGCCACCTAGTGCTCACAGCTCCTGAGGACCAGAGCCTTGGGGAGCCCTGGCTCCCGAGGCCTCCCCCAACCCTGATTCTGCCACTCCTGGCCTCTTGTGGATCGTATCAGGGGCAGAGGTAAGAAGGACATTAGAGACCCCTGAGACCAACCAAGGTTCAGCGAGAAAGCGACTCCTCGTTAGAGAAAGGCACAGGTTTTGGAGCCAGAGGACTTGGGTTCAAATCTCAGTGCTGATACTGTGACACCTTGGCCAAGTCACATAACCCCTTGGAGCCTCAGTTTCCCCAACTGTTATAGAGACCACTTGTCGTCCAAACTCTTCTTTATAGATGGAGAAACTGGGGCTCTGAAGAGGGCCAAGGATCCCTTGTTTAAGGTATTCCTTCCTGTGTCCTCTGCCTCCAAACACTCCAGAACTTGCCTCCTTCCGAGACTGCTCAGCCAAGAAAAGCAGAACAAGTTCTCACTGGGCTGCAGAGGGGGAAACCTCTCAGGCCTCCCCAAAGCTGGCTGGGTTCATGTTCCTTTACTAAGTCAATAGCTCCTGACTGGCTTAGTTGGGGGAGGGGGGACAAGCTATTGACTAGGGCACTTGGGTTCTGTGGTTGGGATGCCCTCTGAAGCACTGGTACCCATAGGCCCACATCTTCAATGAAAGGCACCTGCCTGTGGCCATGACAACAGGATACAGGGATTATAGCCCAGGCTGCATCTTGATTGGCGGGGGCAAGTTTGAATTTGCTCAAGAGGCTCCCAGCTCTTTTCCTCCCTCTGTCCCTCCCTCACTTAAAGAAATTAGATATGGAGGGAAGCTCCCCACAGAGGAGTAGCCTGTCCTGTAGCTCTGGGTGCAGTGATGGCAAGATAAACTGTGTTCGACGGGAGGGACTGGGCAGGTCCCAGACTGGGGGAGGGCCTGTTCTGCATTGGTTTTTGAACCCAGTCTTTTCCATACATCTGTCTCCATTTTGTCTCCCAGCCCCCCAGTGATAAATCAGAGTTCCTATCACCCAAACAAGCTGCTCTCTTCCCCACTTCGCACCTCAGCTTCTTGCATCCTCATCCTTACAGCTGTAAGGCTTGCAGACCTGCAGTCCCCAGCCCTAAGCCCCAGGGAGGGCTGGCTCACTGGGGTTCGAGTTTTCCTGCTCCATTATTTTTAGCTGCTGACTCACAACTCCTGGCATCCGGGGCTGGGGCTAGCGGGCTGGGCTGGGGGCTATTAATAGAGCAGTTGCTGAGCTCCAACCCAGATGAGTTTCAGGGCCACATGAAACTGGGATCTGTCTCCATGTCATGCCCTTTGGAGATACTGTGGACCCAGACATGGGCCACAACAGATACTCTCTGCCTTAGAAGCCTGGAAGGGGGAAGCCCTTGGGAGCGGCTCCTCACCTAACACCCAAGCACCTGGCATATGTGGAGTCCAGAGTGAAGGCCCCAGGGCCAGGACCAGAAACAGTTCAGTTTGGGGGATGTCCTCAGCCCAGAACCTTCTACTCTTAAGAGAAACTTAGGAGGACTGAGATGGGGAGAAGCTGCCAGCAGAAGGGACCAGAGATCAGGAAGGAGAAGGCTGAAGTCACAGAGTCACAGCTGGAAGAGGCCCTAGAAACACTGGAGTTCAGCCTTCTCGACTGATGAATGGGAAATGACTTGGCCATTGCTAGAAGACTCTGATGTTTCAGCACCTTCTCAATTCAATTCAGCAGACATGGATTATGTGCTGTGCAGTAGAGATAAGGTTGGGAAAAAAAGGCCCTCCCAGGCAGCCACCTTCTACTGTGGAATGCAAAGTGCAAACACAAAACAAGTTAGTAAGAGAGGGAGAGAGCACTAAGGGATTTAGGACACACTTTCCATAGGAGGAGGCACCTGAGCTCAATTTTGCAAGAGTTCAGAGATTCTCAGAGGCACAGAGAAGGAGGAAGGGCATTCCAGGTAAGGGGAACAGCCTGGGCAAAGATCCAGAGGCAAGAGATAGTGTGTCATGTGAGCAACAGTGAGAAGGTCAGTTTGGCTGGACCACAGAGTTAAGGGGAGAGGGGGAGGAGAAAGGGCAATAAGGCTCTACCATTAGAGGCCATATTGTAAAAGGCTTTAAATGCCTGCGTGGGGAAGGTGCATTTTCTCCTAGAGGCAATAATGAGGGACCAGGAAAGCTTCCCATGAGCATGAGCATGGGCAGAACTGGGCTTTAGGAAGATGATCCGTGTAGCTGTGCAGCTGTGGAAAGGAAGGACTGAATATGAAGGCAGTGAGTCCAACCAGGAAGGAGGCTGCTACCACACAGTCCAGGCCAGAGGTGGAGAAACTGAGGTGGCCTTCTAGGTCCTCAGGTGTGGCCTTTTGGCTGAGGGCTACATGGGACCTCAAGGCCAAAGGTTCCCCACCCCTGGTCCAGGCACAAGGTTCTGATGATGATGGGTGGTAGCCAAGAGGGAGGAGGGAGAATGACCAGGGACAGTAAGGGAGCAGGAGGGGCCTGGGATGAGGCTGAGGTCCTGGTGCCTCTCTGCTTTCATGCTGAAAGCCCTCAATTCCACGATGCTACAGCAGGTACCCCGATAGGTAGGTCTCCAGGCTGTTGTGGCCCTGGGCAGGGATGCCCAACAGACACAGAGCTACCCTCAGGTTCCCATCAGGACTTCATTGCTGTCAACCTCTTTGCTGTCAATCCCTCCTCTCCAAGTGTCAGAATTGCAGTTTAAGGAAGATGGAAAGTAGGCCTCAGCTAAGGTAGGAGCTCTGTACACAAAGGGCTGGAGCTTCCATTTCCTTTCCAGCATGAGCTGAGCATGAAACTTTAGGCATCAGCCAACAGATGGGGGCACCATTAACACCCACTCACCTACCCTTCCAGAGGCCTAGGGTTCCAATGTGTCTGGGGAGAGAGGGGGTGGTAAAATCCCACTGAACTTCCCCCCCTTCCCCTTCAGCTCTGGCTCAGGCCTGGCTGGTTGCCTAGCAACAAACAGACCACCTGCAGGCTTGTAGGGCCTCTTAACCTTGTCAGGGGGTCTATCTTTCTGCATTTGGAGGTTGGGACCCTTAATCTGGGTAGAGCATAACTTGCTGATGTTGAGACAGACCTACAGATTCTTAGGACTCTGCCTGCTTCATTTTACAGAGGGGGAAAATGAGACCCAGAGCAGGGAAAGGACTTCCAGAAAGTCACCCAGAAAACCTCTGGTGTTGGCAGGACTAAAACCCATTTCCTACCTAATTCTGAGTCCTTCATTGGCCTGGGAGGTGGCCTAGGAGAGCATCCTAATCACCAGAAGCTCTGGGAGGGGGTTGGCCCCAATGGATGTATCAGGAAGCTAGGAAGGGTTCGAGGTGGAATTCCAACCAGGTCTGTTGACTTGAAGTCTGGCCTCAGTCGTTCCTGATACATCTCATTTATTCCCTTCTCCATAATGTCCAGGCTGAGTCCTATAACTGTAACCATAGAGAGGAAGATGACCTCACCTGTTTGTTCCTTACATTTTAAGAGACTCCCCAAGATGCTAACAGCACCCCTTCACTCCCTCCAGGACTGGGGGGAGGAGGCAGGCAAAGGGGATCTTTGCCCCTGACCAGCTCTGGGATCCAAGCATTTCCTAATGAGTCTTCTGGGGAACTTGGAGCGGTACTTCCTAAATCTGACTGAGTTCCCTGGCTGGCCCCAAGGAAAAGTGAGCAGCTACTCCTGAAAGGTTGTTTCCATATCCTAGAGGCATCTCCCTCTGAACAGTTCTCTCTCCCTTTAGAAACAGAGAAGTGATTTGAGTGTACAGGGAAGAGGGTAGGATAGAGGAGATAACTCCAGGCCAGGCCAACTTTTCTGGGCTAGTGCAAGGTGGAGGACCTCTCTCCTCCCCTCAAACATCTTGGAGCTGGGGGTTAGGGTCATCATAGGAGTTGGCAGATCTAGTTCTGAAAATTCTCACTTGCTGGGGAGTTCAGCTCTTCCTAGAGCCAAACCAAAGCTCTTTCTTCTGTCCCTCCCCCAAGCTTCCAGCCCCAGGCCCCTCTCATTCCCAACTCGCTTCCCAGGATACTGCCCATGGCTCAACCTTGTGCCTCAGCTATAGCAGCTCTCCCATGCCCAGCTAGCTTTCTTATTCATGCTTTGCTCCCCCCTTCCCCTCTCAGTTCTCTTCTGTCTGGGATCTTAGGGTGGTGGGAGAGCTGGGACTGCGCCACAGCACCTGCCAGTGCCGATGTTGCTCTTCTGGGAGCCTTGAGATCTGTCGCCTAGATTTGTCTCCAAGGCCTCTCTCTCCTGCAAGCTTGGGGGAACTCAACCTTTTACATCTTCCCCACAAACCTCATTTCCCCCTGAAGAAGACATAAGGGGGTGATTGACAGCCAGTGATAAACCAGGAAGCTATAGTATAGTCTGGTCCCTGAGGTTCCCTGGCCAAAGCTGGGGTGTGAGATGCCTGAGTCCGGAGCCTGTAGCTCTGCCATTGCTGGCCTCAGAGAGGCCGCATTAGATAGCAAGGGAGGGTGGGGGCAAAACAAAAGATCAGGAGGAGTCTGGTAGGGTGGAGGGCTGAACCCTAGTGAGGGAAGATAGAGGGAACCCAGGGAACTGACCAGTGGGCAGGAGACAGAGGAGGCAGCAAGACAATGTGATGGACTCTCTGCACCAGAAGGGAATAGTATACAAGCCCGTGTTCTCTGCTAAAGGTGCCCCCCATCTCCTCAAAGCCTGGGTCCCCATCTCTTCATGGGCTAAGTTTTCATCTCCTCCCCACCCCTCACCCCTCACCCCCCACACAAGCTCTGGAGTCAGCAAGCTTCTCCCCAAGGCTTTATCCTAAAGAATAGTGGGCAAAGATACTGGCCATAGTGATAGGGAGGGGGGTGGTACAAAGGGTTAGACACCAGGACCAGAACAGCTCTGGGATCAGCCTCAATGCCTGGTCCTTCCTCCCAAGATTCTAGGAGCTGGGCCAGGGAAACAAGGGGAATGGGGATCCTGGGGGGTGGGAGGCCCACGGGTAGTGGTGGCTGTCTCTATCCCTTTAAGGAGCCGCTGTTTAGCATTCTCGCTGCTGCTGCTGCCTCTGCCTGGATCTGCGCGCTGATTGGTTGCTGATTGGCTGAGAGCAGCTGCTCTGGGAGCCAGGGAGAGATGCTCTTGACTCCACTCGGCTCCATCCTGGGGACCAGAGCAGGCGCGGTCCTCTCAGTAGCCAGTCTTCCCTTCCCCCTGGTCCCTCCCCCTAGCCACCTCTGGGCCTGGGCCCAGGAGCCACCACGGGCGACACGGAGCCACCAGTGCTGGAGGGGGAGCCGTGGGGTCGGGGCAGCGTTGGGGCCGAGGCCCCAGGACGTCCGCCCGGCCCCAGGCCCCGCTCAGCCCGAGCTCCCCCCCGGGTTCCCCCTCCTGCCTGGCCAGAGCCCTGTGATTGTGCCCGGGAGCCCGGTGGGGTAGAGGTGGCTGGAGGCTGGGGGGGTCGAGCAGCAGGGGCCAGTGCCATGCACAAACACCACCATTGCTGCAAGTGCCCGGAGTGCTATGAGGTGACTCGCCTGGCTGCTCTCAGGCGCCTCGAACCACCTGGCTATGGGGACTGGCAGGTGCCTGACCCCTATGGAGGAGGGGGCGGCAATGGGAACAGTGGGGGATATGGGGGCTATAGCTCCCAGACCCTGCCCTCCCAGGCAGGGGCTGCGCCCACCCCTCGGACCAAAGCCAAACTCATCCCCACGGGCCGGGATGTGGGGCCCGTGACCCCTAAACCTGGCCCAGGCAAGAGCACCCCCAAACTCAATGGCAGTGGCCCCGGCTGGTGGCCTGAATGCACCTGCACCAACCGTGACTGGTACGAACAGGTATGGACCAGCAGATGGAGGGGAAGTTTGGAGGGGGGAGCTCAGGGAGTTGTGGGGTTGGGGTACTGAAGATGGCGGCATGAGGGGACTGGGGCCCAGGCTTTGAAGATTCAGAGAAAATATCAATGCAGCTGGGGGGAGAAGGGTGTGTGTGTGTGTGTGTGTGTGTGTGTGTGTGTGTGTGTGTGTATACATCTGGGGAGGGTATCAGGGGACCCGTGTGTGAGGGAGATAACTGTGGGGGCATATTTCCCTGAGTTCGGGCATTAGATTTTTCCTTTATGTATATGTATGTTGGGGGGATTGTGTGGGGGACGTATCTCTAGGAGAGAAGGATTGTGGGTTTTTCTGTGTATGTGAGTGAAATCATGTATGTGTATGTGTGGGAGAAAGGGGATTATGTGGATTTCCATGTGTTCATGTCTCTGTGTCTAGATGCCTATGAGCCATCTCTGCACAGGTCTCTTTGTGTGTGTGTGTGTGTGTGTGTGTGTGTGTGTGTGTGTGTGTGTGTATGTATGTGTGGGTGTCTTTCTGCATGATGTGCTTGTATG
>CM053775.1:1884005-1904638 GCA_028658325.1 Potorous gilbertii
CACTGCAGGCTTGGTGGTCTAGCCTAAGGCGGAGGGTTAGGAAGATGCCTCAGTGTGGTGCCATGTCGCTCCCCGTGAGGCTTCCAGATGGATTGAAGCTGTGTCTCTCTCTACCTCTGACCTGATACTGCTGGCCAGCTCCCTGGGTTCTGGACACAACCCCCAGCTTCTACTCCTAGCCTAGCCGCCAGATTAGAAAATGGAAGGATCACATGTGTGAAGCAGCAAAATGGAGTCTGGACCGGCAGAACCAGGGCCCTGGCATGCCATGCACAGTGGGAGGAAGGGGGTGGGTGTCCATATCTACTGCCAGCTACCGGGCCAAAGCCCTCAGGAAGAAGTGAGGAGGGGGAACCTCAAGGTGGGGTGGGGTGCTAGCGGACAGTTCCCTGAGCTCTGGCCTGCCGCGTGGGGGCTCAGAATTTGGCGAGGAGCTTCTGCACAGTTAGCCTCTCTTGTTCCCTAGCCTCCAACCTCCTAGCTTCCTCCTTCATCCTCCTCACTTAACCCTCCCAGTCTCATTCCCCTTTAGCCCCTCCTCTCCATGCCATACCTTGCCTGGAAGCTGGTGTGAGCTGGTGAAGGAAACTGGACCTGCCTCAGGCCAGGCCTTGTGGGGTAGGGATATATTTGGATTTCTCCCCCCCAGCCCCACCATGCCACACATTTAGCCTGAAGCTCCGTGGCAGTGAGAAATGGGGGGAATGGATAGTACCAGGTTATCCTGTCACATCTGACCCAAGACTCGGGAGGGAGGGCATGTTGGCACACATGTGCTCAAGCGATGTGGGTGTCTGCCTGCTTCTATGGATGGCTATGCATGTTTCTCTTTCTCTGAATAAATGAGTCTGTGCTCTGATGGTGGGTAGTGTTAGCAAGCTAGAGGGTTGGGGATGGGGAAGACAGAAGGAGACACTTATCCACAGCCCACAGTTCTCCAGGAGAGGTGGGGAAGAGCTGGGAGCTTGCGATGATGCCCCTCTCGGAACCCCTTTCAATCTCCACTGAGGCAGAACAGAGCAAAATAAGGGTGCGGGGGAGGCCGTTAGGACCCAGTGCAGGGGAGGGGGAACACTGTCCTCCCTCCCTCCCCTCCTTTCTCCTCCTCTTCCTCCCTCAATTTCCTTGGTGATCAGACTAGTATCCAGCCTGCTGCTTCAGGGGAGACCGGGGCTTCTTGGGATGATCCCAAGTGTACAGTTGTTGGGATCTAGGGGAAAAGGCTGGGAGGAGGTATGGGGGCGAGAGCTGGCACTGGCGGGGGTGGGGAGCCGACTGTCTGTCTATCCAGGAGCTGTTCTCATAGGAGAAATGGCCATGTGTGTGAGCGCGCCATCTCTCAGATGACAAGTTGGGTTTTTGTTCCCAGCGCCCCCCACCCCCCACTCTCCCCTGAAAGATGCTTGAGCTTCATTCCCAACATCGCAATCTGGCCCCAGCTTCTCCCTTCTGCCCTAGCCCTTTCTAGGAAGCAGTGCAGACAATCAGTCCAAGGGGTGGAGAATGAACTGAAGCAGGGTTGGACTGGGGGCCTGGACCCCTGCTGTTCACTGTGGGGGGGGGGGGGGCCTGGTTTCCTGAGCGGACACCATGGACAGTTCTGGTGGGGAACAGTGTGTATGACATGTGCCCTAGCCTTGGCGCGTCAGGGGACAGCTGGCTGGGAAAGAAAGGGCAAAGGGGAAGCCGAGGATAGAGGGCTCATTTTGTCCTACCATTCTCTCTCTTCCCTCAGGCCAGCCCTGCACCCATCTTGGTGAATGCAGAGACCTTGGAGCCAAGTCTCTCAGTGAGTGTGCCTCTCCATTCCAAGCTCAGGAGACTTTTGTGGCCAAGTGCCCTTCTAAAACAGCCCTGCCCCTGAGAGGGGAGTGTGTGTGTGTGTGTGTTGTGTATGTGTGGTATATGTATATGTGTGTGTGTGGTATGTGTGTTGTGTGTGTGTTGTGTGTGTGTGTTGTGTGTGGTGTGGTGTGGGAGGAATGTGTGTGGTGTGGTATGTGTGCATACACACACACACACACACACACACACACACACACACATAGGAGTATGCCCACCCTCTAGGGTGAGAAGGCAGAGTGGATTAAGTTGCTAGTCAGTCCCACCTTTCAGAAGAGGTCCTCCCTGGAGTGGAGGTTGGCTCTTCTGCTCTGGGGAGGGGAGGGGAAGTAGGAGGTTGGGAAGGCAGGATGATGGGTGGGAGGATGGGAGAATAGGAAGGCACTTGAGGAACTGTCTGTGTCTCTCCCCAGGTAAATGGAAGTGATGGAATGTTCAAATACGAGGAGATTGTGCTGGAACGGGTAAGTCTGCAGTCAGGGAGCAGAGAGG
Source organism: Potorous gilbertii (assembly GCA_028658325.1). Classification (NCBI taxonomy): domain Eukaryota; kingdom Metazoa; phylum Chordata; class Mammalia; order Diprotodontia; family Potoroidae; genus Potorous; species Potorous gilbertii. The sequence continues at coordinate 1,886,340 of CM053775.1, forward strand.
TGGGGGCGGTAGTCAAGACTTACCAAGGGAAGAACACCCATGAGAGGAAAGGGGTTCAGGCCATGTCCATGCTTGTGGTTACTGCTGAAAGGGCTGCAGTAGGTCTACCAGGAAGAGGATGGGGAAACTGAGGCATCCTGATATGGTACCACAGTAGGAGCCAGTGGAGGGCCTGGGGGCTAGGAATCCAGTTCAGCAATGAAAGCTCCAGGGTGACTCCTGGAAGCAGCACAAAGCTCTCTTTCCCTCCCTCCCTCCCTCTCTATCTCCTTCCTCCAACTCCCCCCAAGGAGGGAATCCCACTTCCAGGCCGCATACCCCTGGAGTCACCTCACGCCATTCTCCAAAGACCCCCTCAGAAATTCCCCAGATGTAGCCCACTGGTCTTCAAGGGTAGGGGTAACTATGTTTGCTGGGTGTCTGTAGAAGCACATCTGGACATCCCCAGCCCCTCCCACAGCTGCAACGACATTTGCCCCCATGAGGAAGGAGGGAAGGGAGTACTCAGGAAGCCTTTTCTTCATCTCCTACTTGAGCAGTCTAGGTTCTCTCTCCCTAACCCCACAGGGGAACTCCGGCCTGGGCTTCAGCATCGCAGGGGGAATCGACAACCCACATATACCGGAGGACCCTGGCATCTTCATCACCAAGATTATCCCAGGCGGGGCAGCTGCCATGGATGGGAGGCTAGGGTGAGCAGGGGAGGCAAGGGAGACAGGGGGCAGGGGGCAGGGTGTAGAGGGGCAGGGGGCAAGGAGGCAGGGGGTAAGGGGTAGGAGAGCAGAGGGGTAGGGGGCAGGGGGAAGGGGGGCGGGGGGGAGCATGTCCCTCAGTGACTTCGTTGAATTGGCTGGAGAGAGTCCTTCCTCAACTCTATGTTGGAGAATCTTACCTACTGGTGGTGAAGGCAGCTGAGGGGTAGGGCAGAAAGAGCTGTATGAGTGGGAAGGGTGAGGAGGACGGTGGGCGATCAAGTGTTCTGTGGTGGCTCTGCAGGGTGAACGACTGCGTGTTGAGGGTGAACGAGGTGGATGTGTCAGAGGTGGTCCACAGTCGGGCTGTGGAGGCCCTCAAGGAGGCAGGCCCTGTTGTACGCCTGGTGGTACGAAGGAGGCAGCCACCGCCTGAGACTGTGGTGGAGGTCAACCTACTGAAAGGGCCCAAAGGTGCGCTGACCACTGCTCCTTAGCCCAAATGCATGCCAGGCCATGCTGGGGCTCTTCCCCCTGCCCCCTTGTCCCAGCTTAGCTGACAACCTGACCTCCCATCTCAGGTGTCATTCACGTAGTGCTCTAATGGGGGAAGGGGCAAGGGGGTTGGGCGGCCTGGCATTGCCCAGGGTTGAACTAAAATCTCAGACTCCTCACCCCTTTCCCCCACTTGCTATCTCCCCTGGCCCGGCTCTCTCGCTCCAGGTTTGGGCTTTAGCATCGCAGGTGGTATTGGGAACCAGCATATCCCTGGAGACAATAGTATTTACATCACAAAAATCATTGAGGGAGGTGCTGCCCAGAAGGATGGACGATTGCAGATAGGGGACCGGCTGCTAGCGGTGAGACCCTGCCCCTGATTCTCAAGGATATGGGAGGGGATGGGCAGGGTGGTCTCTCTATTGCTTTAATGGGGGGAGTGATCTGGCATAGTGGAGAGGGTCTTGGAGGGAATTCTCCCCATACAGGGTGTTTGGATGTTGGGTGTTTGGCAGCTGTCTGTTAGGGTTGTGCTGTAATTAGGATTTCAGGCCAGACTTGGAGTTTGGTCATAGGATTATAGTAGACTTTAAGCTAGGAGGAAGATCAGAGGTCGTGGAGTCCCTAATGTCCCCAGTTTCTAAACTCAGAAGCCACACTCAATGATTTGATCCAGGCATCCTGACTCTCCAGACCAGGTACATAGGAGCTGATCCATTCCAGTGTGCCAGCTCTGTGCAGATGAGAGGAACCAATCCATAGCTGCAAAGACCCCTATTGTCCCTTCACTCTTCTGAAGAGCCACACCTCCTTAGGCCAGGCTTCCCCTGTGCCTCTGGTGTGCCAGCCATCTTCCCTCTGCCCACCCAGGTGAACAACACTAACCTGCAAGAAGTAAGGCATGAGGAAGCTGTAGCATCCCTGAAAAACACATCTGACATGGTCTATCTGAAAGTGGCCAAACCAGGCAGTGTGCACCTCAATGACATGTATGCGCCACCTGACTATGCCAGCAGTAAGTACCCACCTGGCCCTCAGCCCTCAGCAAGGCATGTTGGACTGCAGTCTGAGGAGATCAACTGGTCAGGGCTTCCAAAGCTCCTGGGCTTTGGGTGGCTTATGGAGAAAGCTGAGGGTGGAGGGAGACTGCTGGAGAGGGTTTGGGGGGAAGGCAGTCCCTGATTCTTTTCTCCCTTCCCCTGCTCTAGCTTTCTCTGCCTTGGCTGACAACCACATAAGCCATAACTCCAGCCTGGGCTACCTAGGGGCTGTGGAGAACAAGGTCAGCTATGCTGCTCCCCCCCAGGTTCCCCCAGCCCGCTACTCCCCCATCCCTCGGCACATGTTGGGTGAGGAGGACTTCACCAGGTAAGAATCTTGGGGACCAGTGGGGGCAGCTACCCACTAGGCTACTCATTTGGAGAGTGCAAAGAGTCTCCTCCCCACCCTCCTGGGAACATCTTCTCTTTCAGTCCTTTTCCCATTTTCTTGCTTTGCTATCCACCCCCTCCCCCTTTCCCGTCCCATAGCCTCATCCCTCCTCTGTCTGCCCTTTCATCCCTCTGGTGCCTAGAGTAGGGCTAGTTCATGCTTCTCTCTTCTATCCCTTCTTTGCTCCCTCCCTTTCCCCCCCCTTCCTTCCTCCCCCTCCTTTCTCTCTTCCGTTTTTTTGTCCCCCTGCTCTTTTCCTTTTTCTCTTTCAGTAGAGGGTTGGATTTGGCAGGATTTGTCCAGCTCTGTTCCCCCTTGGTAACTGTGTGCCTCAGTTTCCTCTTTTGCCAAATCAGAGGTTGAACTAGTTGGCCTCAGAGGCCCTTGCCCCCTGACAACCCCAGGATCCTGGTGACCTGCTCTCCTTTCTCTCTCTTCACTTTCTTTATGGTTCCCTGTCGCACTCTTCAAGGAGAAAGTGTCAAGTGGCTAGGAAAAAATGACTTGGTCAGAATGGGGGGGGGGGGGAACACCCTTAGTCTGGCTCCTTTCCCCTAGAAAGTTAAAGTCAGGGGGTGGCTGGGTCATCATGGAATGTTAGGGTCAGGTCTCTGGAATGTTGATGTGGCAGGCATTTAGGGTTAGGGTCCCCTTTCATGTAATGCCGAGATGGCCGTTGGTGCCTTCAGCTCTATGGTGGTGGTTCTTTCTCCCCGCCATGTGGAGGTGGTGGGTGGAGCCTCGAGCTCTGAGGTAGTTTTCCCCCCATGTGGACATGCCTCGAGCTCAGTCGTAGTTTCCCGCCTTCTCCCCTCCCTCACATGGAGGTGCTAGGTCAGCCTCAACTTCTGCCATAGCTTCTCCTGTTCTCTCCCCTCCCCCCAGGAGCATCCTGAGCCTCTCGAGCCTGGAGGCTGGAAGGCCCCCTCCCCCTCCCACTTCGAAGGTGTCAGTGGGGCGCATGCGCACTGGGAGGGGCCGTGCCTCGAAGGCAGTTTTCGAGTGCCTCTTCCTGTCAGTGGCCCTGAGGTGGGCCTCGCGGGCTCATGGCTAGAGGCCGCTCTCAATGAGGTGGCCTAGGGGCCTGGGGGAGGAGTGAGGGGCCTAGGGGAGGCAGCTCCCGTCAGGGCATGAGGCGAAGCCCGATACCAGCCTTGGAGGAGGCACGACAGGCGGCGGTGGTACCGGGGGCCCTCGAGCCAGCGTGGATCTTCTTGGCAGCGAGGCCCGGTTGGAGGGAAGAGGAGGAAGAAGAGGAGGAGGAGGAGGGGGAAGGGGAGGAAGAGCAGCTGCAGGAGGAGGAAGAGGAGGAGGAGCCGGAGGGGGAGGAGGACGACAACCAAGAAGAGGAAGAGGAGGGGGAGGAGTACCAAGGGCAGCAGCACGAAGGGGACGCGGAGGAGGTGAACGACGGTTACTGGAACCAGGACGAAGACGACTTCGAAGACACTGATCGTGATGAGGATGCGCTGTATCCAAGCAGCCGCCTGAGGAGGAGGAGGAGGAGGAGGATGAAGAAGAGGCGGAAGTGGAGGAGGAAGAGGGCTAGGAGGCTTGCTCTGAAAGTTGGAGAGGCCTCGCACTCCGCCCACCCCCTCTGAATGTCGGCGAGGGGCTTTATGGGGGGGACGGCTGGGCCTCCGTCTCCCCTTCCCGCTAGAGCCCAGCAATACTGGGCTTGGCCCCCCCTCTCCCTGAGACCCCAAATGGACACCAGGTAGGAGAGGTGTGGCAGCCCCCACTGATCTCTAGACTCCCCGAAGAAACTCCGCCCCCTTCCACCCCCCACAGCAGGGGACCCGAGTTATCTCCTCAGCCAAAGAAGGACTGAGATGTCAAAAGGCTACCAGTAACCGATGCTTCGACTTCTTGGGCACTGGAGGCAGGGGGGACATTGACTGTTTAGTGCTTTGAGGTGCCAAATGGCTTCCCAAAGCCTTTAGTGTTTCTGGGGTTTCAAGTCTTGCCCCCTTCCCAGGCTCCATAGGGAATTCCTCCTGGAGGCATCCAAACCAGGATAATGAGCTTAGAGCTCATGTCATTGAGGGGTGTAGATTTTCAGGCTTCCCGGAACCTTAAAAATCATCTGATTCTACCCTGACAAACCTGTGGTTGCTTGGGGGTGGGGGGGTGGAAGTGCGAAACGACAGCGCTGGGAAGGGCTTCAGTTCTTTATAATATGTCAGTATAAAAGATTAGGTTTCTCTCCCCTTCCACAAGTTAATAGCCCAGCTTCTGGACCTTCTCTCTTTACTGCCCCCACTCCCCTTCTGGGCACATGAATATGGTGAGAAGTGAGATCTGGAGACACTGAGGATGGGGATCTCAGTAGAGGGAAAAGGACTAGGGAAAGGCCAGCAGCTTTGGGAGGATGCACATGTACACTGGCAGGCCTGCCTGAAGCTTCCCAGCCTAGCTTAGGGGCCAGGGCTTGCTCTACCTCAGGCTGTTCTCTATGTTTCTTCCCACCAGAGAACCCCGGAAGATTGTTTTGCACAAGGGCTCCACAGGCCTGGGCTTCAACATTGTGGGTGGAGAAGACGGAGAGGGCATTTTTGTCTCCTTTATCCTGGCTGGAGGTCCAGCTGACCTGAGTGGAGAGCTTCGCAGAGGAGACCGGATTCTTTCCGTAAGTGGCCAAGGAATGATGGCTGTGTTGTCCAGGAGGAAATCTCTCTAGAGATGGGGGTGGGGGCGTAGATTCTTGATCAGTGCCCCAAGGGGGAGGAGGCCCAGAACCAAGGGAGGGGCACATCTCTATGCTAGTTGGCATTCCCTCTGGTAGGGCAGATCTGAGTACTGGGGGGGACCCCGTCTTCTGCACCTTTGTCCTGGGGAGGCAAGGTGGATGATGCTGGGCCCCGGCTTCCAAAGGGCCTCAGAAAATTGCTGGGAATCAACGGGAGGAGGAAGCAGAGGGCACGGGGGGAGGCGGGGGAGGGAGGGAGCGGCGTCGCTTCATCTGGGCTCGTCCCGGGCAGGTGAACGGTGTGAACCTGAGAAATGCCACTCACGAGCAGGCCGCAGCCGCCCTGAAGCGGGCCGGACAGTCGGTCACCATCGTGGCCCAGTACAGACCCGAAGGTAGGAGGCCCCAGGGCCGTCCCATTTCCTCTCCGCCTCCCGTCCCCCCTCCCCCGATGGCGTGACCCGAGGTCGTCTGGGGGGGCCCGCCAGGGTGAGCGGGGCGGGGGGAGGGGGGAGGGGAGCCTGGATGTAAGGGACCTGTGAGGGGGAAGTGCCCTTTCAGCAGCCGGCTTTGCAGGGCGCCGAAAGCCGCGGCCTCCCCTGCTCTCTTTGTGCTCGCCCGGGGGTGGGGCTGCTTATGCAAATAAGGCCAGGGGCGGGGCGGGCGGGGGGGCCGTCCGAGGCCCACGTGCCCCCGAGGCTCACCTCGGGGCGGCCTTGGGCGCCGATTGGCGGGGGCGGGGCGGCCTGGGGCACAACCCCGCCCCCTGACCCGTGGCGGGCGTGGCGTGGGGGGCTCAGCTCCGCCCCCTGGCGCTGCCGCCTCTGGCTCCTCCTCTCGCGGCAACCCCTCCCGCGCGCCCCGCTTTGTGTCCCCGACCTCCCGCGCGGGACGGACGGACGGAGGGAGGGAGAGCCGCCCCGAGCGTCGGGCGCTTCCCCAGCTCGAGGCCCGGGGTCCCGCACCAGGTGAGCAGGGCCAGGTGTGGGGTGGGTCGAGAGATGGAGACCTCAGTTTCCCCGCCGCGCGTCCCCACCAGCTGATTCCGACGCTGTCGGGCCCAGGGAGAGCGGGAACCCAAGGAGCTGGTGGGGGTGGGGCGGCCCCCCCATTGCAGCCTGTCGTCCCTCTCCCCCCGCCTGTGCCTCGCTTTCCCAGCCTGCTGCCTTTGCCCCCCCAGTTGTGCGCTGGTTTTTGCCTATGGAAGATACTGGTTTTGTCCAGTGCCTGCACCTCCGCGAAGCGGCGCTGGACTCGGGGGAAGGTTGGCAGGCCTGTGGGCTTTCCATGGGGGTCGCCCCTCGGACCCTTGCCTGTTGAAGGACTTGCTTGGGATCCGCGACTCGCTTCCCTCCCAGTGACTGTGCCCCTGGGAAGGGTGAGTCCTGGCGGCACCTGGAAGGCAAAGGGAAGGGGGCCGGCCTTTGATCCGTCTGCTAGTGGCCCGTGCCTTGCCCGGACGAAGTCCTGGGGCTGGGAGCCTGGGGCTCTCGGTGCCGCCGGAGTGGGGGCGGGCGGGGCGCGGATCTTTGTTGTCGAGTTGTGGTGTGGAGGCTGGCCTCTGACCTTAGTTAACAGGTGGCCGTTAGGGATCTAAATGCAGCCCCTTTGAAAATCTGCGCTTCTGTGACGGAAATGGTTTTGTGGCTCCTTGAGGATGTGTGTATTCAGGGAAACCAGCGAGCTTTCACGTTTGCTCTCGAACCATAGCAACTGTAGGGCCAAGTCTCTGCCTCTGCAGGTGGGCATCGGGGTTATCAGAACGTGTTTTCTGATTTGTGTAAATACTGGGCATCCCCTCTCCATCCTGGGTTAGACCTTCATTGCCCTGACTGGTTGAGGTGCATAGAGTAAGGGCTGAAGGATTAGGGGTTAGATGCCTTTGGGCACCTTTACAGAGAGAGAAGCTGAGGCTGGGCAGGAGGGGGAGGGGAGGGGGGAAGGCCCGGGAAGGCCCTCCAGTAGCATGTGGGAAGCACAGTGGAGGGAGAGAGCTAATGGATGGCAGGAAAAGGAGCAAAAAGCTAGACCTCTCAAGAGGAGAAATAGATAGGGATAATACCAATGTTCCTTGACCAATCTCATATTCTAGCATTCCTCTTTTTCATGGCATTCCTCTTTTCTGACATTGGCCATGGCTCTCCACTACCTTCCAGGGGCAGGCTAGGCTTCAGGTTCTAGTGTTGGCCAAGACTCTCAAGAGGTAGTCTGGAATCTGAGCCACTTACTGACTGGGTGACCTCCCAGGGCATCAAGTTCCCCTAAGTTAAGGTGAGCTTTCTGCAGGGTGTTCTCAGAAGTCCTCCCTGCCTCCATTTTCTGAGCCTCAACCTTCTTTGTGTAAGCTTGCCCTACCTTCCTACATGTACCTTCTGCTCCAGATAAATTGGGTGACTGTTCCTTGAATAGCTCTTGTGCCTTCTTTTGGCTCTGTCCTCCTCCCTAGTCAGTTTAAATCTGTCCAGTCCTTAAGGGCACAGCTTGGATGGCACCCCTGCTTTGTCTTTGTCTCTCTCAAAATCCCCCTGTCCTTCCTGTTTCTGGTTCTTTATGGCCATCCTAAGGTGACACAAGGCTATGTGGGGTTTTCATCTGTGCTCCCCCAGTGCCAGGCCTTCCACCCCTGAGCGCTTAATAGATATTTATTTGGTGGAAATCTCGTGCTACTCCTGGCACATAGGTTTTCATCAAAGCTGGCCCTGGGTGGCCCAATCTCAAGGTTCCAGCAGAGATTCTCTTGGCCACTGAGGTGCTGACTTCAGGTGACTCATGTGCCCATTTGCCCAAGAGGGCAGCTTGTTCATCTTCTGCTAAGGGCAGTGGCCTGCACGTTATTCTTTTTTCCTTTTGTTTGATGCCTCCCCTGGGGCCCCAACATGAAAAAAAAAATCCTCTTTCCCCAGTCCTTGGAGCACAGCCCCAAGGGACCAACACCACTGCCCCCCCCCACACCTTTTCCTCAGAATTCCTTTTTCGTAGGTGCTAGCATTTTATTTACCAAGGATTTTTGTTAATCCTTTCACACAAGTTGTAAAGGCCAATTATTGTGGGTGTCTGCTAAGGAAATTAATACAAATAAGATCTCTTGGCAGAACAGACAGCCATTCTGTATCTTTGGCCCATCGAGGCTGTTTCTTAGGTGGCATGTCTGAGCAGGAATGATCTTAGCAATGGATGAGGGAGCTGAGGCCCCGAGAAGACTCCTGGAAAGCCACACGGTCCAGATTTGAGCCTTGAGCCTTTGGATCCAGATAAGCTTCTCTTTCCACTTTGCTGCTCTCCAAAGAACTTCAGTGACTATTTGCAGTGTCCCAGGGGTCACACGTTTATAGTATCAAGAGATTCTGAGCTAACAGGCCCTTGGTCATCTAGTTCAGCCCCCTTATTTTGCACAGCAGGAACCTGAGGCTCTGGGAAGGAAAGCTTTGAAAAGATCACAGAATGTTAGAGCTTGAAAGGATCTGTGAATCCAATGTCCTCATTTGATGTATTTTTTAAAAAATTTGATTGGTTTTCCCCCTCATTTTACAGTTGAGGAAACAGGCCCAGAGGGAGAGAGGGACAATCGCCCAAGGTCAGGCAGCTACTTGGTGGGGATGGGTCATTTATCTGGTCTAGACAACAGCTCTCTCACCTTAATCTATCGCTCATTCTGCTCCCTAGAGACTTGAACCCAGAGACATTTGGGTGACCTGTAGGCTTCCCTCCAGATCTGACATTTCAGGATAAAAGACTGTAGCTCCCCACATATACACCACATGAATACACCATATAAGTGAAAGGGTGAAAAAAAAAACCAACTCCAAAACAACAACAGAAAACAGGAAAGATTCCAAAACAGAGAGTACCCAGCAATTACCCTTCTAAAATAGTTCTCTATTTCTTTTCCTTGCAGGTAAGTCAAGTTTAAGAATAGATACAGATATAGTGCCTTTAGCACCCAGGGACACCCTTAGGCCCAAGCACTACCTTCCATACCCTTGCTCAGCTGTGGCATTGATGGGCAAGAGACAAGAGTGAGGGGGAGGAAGGAGAAAGGGCAAAGGGAAAGCCAAGGGGAGGGGACAGGGCCTGAGTGGCAGAGGCCCCGGGGGCCTTGCCGAAGTCCAACTTTCTTTTGCTGAATGAATCCTCTTGGGAAGGGCACGTGCTGCTCCAAGCCACCTTGGGGACTCTCTTTTTCTACTGGAATTCTTGTTGGAACCGAGGGAGGGAGTGAGAGGGTGAGGAGTCTGTCATCCAAGACAGAGCAGCCTTCTCTTAGGGATACCTTGATTTTCACTTGGTTTTGGTTTTGTAGTTTTCCCCAAGTTGGGTTTTTTACAACTATGGAGATTTTCTGGAAAATTCGAAACTCAGTTCCAGGGCAAGGCAGAAATTGGTCACTTAAGTAAACCAGGAAACACTCATTTATGACTAGCACTCTGAACTGGAATGTGGAGTCCAGGTGGGTGGGGCCTGAGGCACTGCTGTCCGATTAGTAGTGGCTTCCCTCCCCTCCCCCCCCAATCCCTTCATGTTAGATCAGACATTTTTAACCTGGGGTCCATGGACTCATGGATATGTTGGGAAGGTTTGGCCATGAACTTGAATGGGAAAAATGTATCTATTTTCATTAAGCGCTAACTGAAATTTAGCATTTCCTTTAATCATTTAAAAACTTCCTTCTGAGAAGGGATCTGTAGGTTCCAAGAGAGTGCCAGAGGGGACTGGAACACAAACAAACCCAAGTAGTCCTGGCTTAGGTGGAGCATGTAAGGCCCTCGCCCTCCCTTTGTCTTGGTCTTTTCTCTTTGGAGCTCTGGAAGCCCTAAGAGGTGGGAGGGGGTGATGCAGGTGGGAGCAAGGCCTATCTTCCCTATGCCACACTCACCTGGGGCTAGAAGAAGGAAACTTTCAGGATGTCTGCTTCTGTTAGGACAAGCTGCTTTACTAGATGGAACGGGACGGAATGAACTCTGCCTCTTTTATCAGGCACAGTCTCTGCCTGGGTCCTGGTGGCAGCTGTAAACCAAGGGACTTGGAAAACCTCTTTGACCTGAAGGTACTTGTAGTCTGATACTAACAAATGCCAGGGAGGAGCAGGGAGAGACAGTAGGGAGAGAGGGAGATAGAAAAATAGGAAAGGGAGAGAGAGGAAGGGAAGGAATAGGGAGAGACAGAGGAGGGAAGGGAGAGAGACGGAGATAGAAAGAAGGGAGGGATACAAAAGGAGGAAAGGGAGAGGGAGAGACAGGTGGGAAGGGAGAGAGACAGAAAGGAGGGAAGGAGACAGAAAAGGAGGGAAGAGAGAGAGACAGACAGAGAAGGGAGGGAGACAGAAAAGGAGGAGAGGGAGAGACAGGAGGGAAGGGAGAGAGAAAAAGAGGGAAAAGAGAAGGAGGAGAAAGGGAGAGAGACAGAAGGAAGAGGGAGAGGGAAAAGAGAGAGAAAAGGAGGGAAGGGAGGAAAGAAGGGAGAAGAAAGTCATGGGGGAAGAGTCTGGCAGGAAGCCGTCCAGAGGTGCCACAACGAGCCGGTCTGCTGTTCCGGGCAGGCAGATGAGGTGGATTTGTTTGCTCGCTTTCAGCGTGTAGTCTGGCTTGCTTCGTTTTCTTAGTGGTGGCTTGACTTTCCGGTATCCACAGTAAGTCATCATGGCTGTTTTAGGTGCCTCCTAGTCATCTGTCTATGAAAGAGAAGGGGCATTTCTTCATCTGGCTTGGCTTTCCTCAATCCTGGTTTGATTCCAAGGTAGCTAAGGGAGAGCCCAGGACCATGGCCTCTGCCGTCAGCTTCTCAGTGTCTTGGTGTCCTTAAACAAGTCACAGACTCTGAACCTCAGTTGACCCTCCCCACACTTCCTTTCATGAAAATTCCCTATTTTTGTTGAGGGCATTGCTCTCCCCTTAGTTCCCAGGCATTGAGGCCTCAGGGTCATTCTTGATTCTTTGCTGGAGATGCAGATGTCATGGCCTTCGTGGCCACACCCTCTTTTGCTGCAGCTGGTCTAGTTCAGGTCCCTCACGTTTTACCTGGCCTGTTCTAACAGTCCATGCTTCCTTGCATCTCTTCCTTCTCAGTTCAGCCTCCAAACCATGTCAAAGTAACCTTGTTAAGGCTGACAGGGCTGACCAGATCTTAACCACTCCACCTCAAAAGAAGAACCTTCAGTGGCTCCCTATTGCCTGCAGTATAAAAGACATACTCCTCCACCTGACTGCCTCTCATTCTGTTAAAAAAAAAACCTGTTTGTCCTGAAACCCAAAAACATATCCTCAAAGTACATTTCCTGAGAAACGTTTGAGCCATTTCACGTGCTGTGAGCCTTTCCAGGCTTCCTTGGAGGGACTCTCCAGCCAAGCTGCTTAGCTCAAAAGGCTCAGCTTTGGGGCCATTGCATCAGGAAAGCTGTCCCCCTAGCCCAGGTGCTAGTGCTTACCTTCCTCCAATGAACCTTACCTTACCTTAGTTCTCCACATACAGTCTCCCTTGAGAAGAGGCTGCTGTTTTCCTCTATGGGGCTTCCTCATCCAGCATAATAGCACCATCCACAGTTGTTGAATTGAAGGGGTTGGGTGAGGTGATCCCCAGGATCCTTTCTTGCTTTGCCACTTTGCCCTTGTTGCCAAGTTGACTTGAGCCTCGAACCAGGCAACCATGCCAGTCCCCTGGGGATCCAGAAGGCAACAGTGGACATTTGGAGGAAAGCAAGAAACCTTCCCTCTGTGTTCAAGGGGCTTGGGCCTTAGAAGAGGTAGAAACATCCCAGTCCTTTTTTTGTCTATTCTTTGAGCTTGATGCAGTAGCTAAAGGGCTGCCCTCAGGACAACTACATTCAAGGCCTGGAACTGGCTCTTTGGCCCTGGGCAGGTCACTTAGCCTCCTGGATATTGAATTTGGAGAAAGTTGACAGTCTGCCTTGGAGGAAGGAAGTTCTTCCCTGGGAGTTCCCTGTACTGATGCAATCACTGCACTTGATCCAACAAGTCTGTCTTGACTCTATGCACTTATTGAATCAGGAGGGCAAGGGCTTCCCCAGGCCTGGGAAGGCCTGGAGGGAGGGCCTTGTGACTCTGCCAGGATTCAGTGTTGCCTTGGATTAAACTTTGGTCTTAAATTCCACAAGGAAGGCAGTTGTTGCTCTGACTGAGAGGGAACTAGGGGCCAGGCAATTTTGAGTGCTTGAAATTCACAGCTGTTCAGTGAGCTTCAGTGCACCCACAATCTAGCTTTCTGCTCATTCCTTGCGGGGAATCTTGTGAAAGAGCCGGACTTGAGGACTTTGAGGGCCACATGTGGCCCCAGTTCCCACACCAAGAATTTCTGTCTCTGGAAATAGAAGTCATCCACCTTCCTCCCTGTATTCATATCCCTTTCAAAGCAAAGGATCTTAGTGGCTCACAGAGGTTCTTTTGGGGTCAAGTAAGGAATCTATTTTGCACTTCAACTGGGTCAGCTTTTCAGAGCCATCTTTTTACCTTTAACTTGTGTTAGGCAAGATGAAGGATGTCTGTAGTTAAAGACTGGGTTGTATCTAGAGGCTTGGTTGGTAGTTCCTGAAATTAACCCAAGAGGATACCTTAGTAGTTGATGCCATAGAAAAAGATAGTAGCATTTTTGGGCTGGAGTTCCCTTTATCTAGAGAGGAATTCTTGAAGCGTTTCTTTGTGATGATTTCTACTCTGAGCCCAGGGCCCTTTTCCAGAAGTGGACTCTACAGTGGATCAAATGTTCAGTCTAATGGAGATTGAGGGAATTTTGATTGACCTGACTGCTGAAGTGAGTACTAAGGACACTCAATTGCAGAGGTTCTAATTTGATACCAACTGAAACATAGACATACGTTAACTGAGAAGTTAAACTGCCTCACTGTGAAACAGGTGCACCAACATTGGTGGACCAGTCTGCTTGTTAAGTAGGATACCTTCGAGCTGGCAAGCTGACAGGATCGGGCTTTCTCTTCTTTTCTCATCACCAGAGGCAAGGGACCTTTGTCTGAGGGGAACTCCTTGGGGTCTTGAGGCACTTCTGTAGTAGAGCAAGGAAGGGGCACAAAGCTTTGGCTAATTTTGGCATTCAGGAGCACTGTGTTAGAACTGACACAGGGACCTTAGAAATCATCCGATCCTTTCACTTCACAGAGGAGGAGTAAACTGAGGCCAGGGTGCTGGAAGTGACTATCAGGCCAGAGTTCTTGAATCTCCTGCCCACGAGGCCGGAACCTGGGCTTCAAATCAAGTCTTTACCACTTTGACCCTGGACAAGTCATTTATTCAGCAGATATTTATTAAGCATCTGCTACTTTATGTCTCTCTGCTGAATCCTGAGGATGTAGGAAAGAACCCCAAACAGCCCCTGCCTTCCAGAGGCTTCCATTCAAATGGGGGTATAGTAAATAATCCTAGTTCTCACTGCTGTAGTTTACATATGTGCTCATGCAGTCCTCAGGATAGTTCCGGAATATAGGGAGTTGCTCTTACTACTGTCCTCATTGTACAGCTGAAGAAGTCAAGGCACACAAACCTTAAATGACATACTAAGTGTAGTACTCTAGCCACTGGGTCACATTGCCTGCCAGGGTGGCTTTGCTAAGCCTGTTTGAAACATAGGAGGCCAGTTGTACTCTAGAGATGGCCAACGGCCAAGAGACGGGACAGCCAGATTCCCCAATGATAGGTCTTCCGAGCATGACGTGAGGTTCAGGCATGGCTTGCTTTCATTGGTTTTATCCCCCATTCTCCTGGTGGAATGCTTTTAAAAGTTTTTAAACTTAGTAAAAAACAAATAAAGTGAGCATTTCCATATACAGAGTAAATCAGATGATGAGGATGAGAAGCTCCAAGTCTTTATCACACAGCTTGCTTTTCTTTTTAATTATATAATAAATTGTTTGTTAATCTCAGAGCTATTCTGTTCATCTGTTTCCTTCTAAACTTTTTTCTGCTTCTTCTATGCATTTTTAAAATGCTGTTTTATTTTCTTCCCTTTTTTAGATAATATTATTGCTAAACCACTTTCCTCTCAACTTTTTCCATTCCCCTACACCCTCCCTTGCCCCAGGAAAAAAACTAAAAGGAAAACTAAAACCTTTATAAAGAAATGTGTCTAGTTAAACAAAAGCCTCCACCACCACCCCCTTACCCATGTCCAGAAATGGATGCCTCTGTTACAACTCCCCAGCGCAGGGCTCCTTCATCTGGTTTGTGTCTGCTGAAGCCCGCCCTTCTCAGAATCGTGTGGTTAAACACATGAAATTGAAAAAACACAGAGGAAGACAGGGGAAACTGATTTTATTCATATCCCATGATCTTTTTAAAAAAAATTTCCTGGACTCCTAGTTAAGAACCCTTACAGTAACATGTAAGCTTCTTTAGGGCAGGAACTATTTTGATTTTATCTTCTTAACTCTGGCAATGATAACATAAAAGACACTTGTTAAAATGATTTGGAGTGAACCTCAAAAAGATTTAGAAACCTGAGTTTATTTAACTTCACTATATCCTGATGGAAAGGGAGCAGTCAGTTAAAAAAAGTCTTATCTCATCGTGCGACTTGGAATCGTCTCCTCTCAGGACATGGATAGCACACTTTGTCTACTGTCCTTTCTTTGATCAGATTTCTTAAATCTTTCAGAGTTGTTTTTCTTTACGGTATTGTTACTGTATAAATAGTTCTTCTGGTTCTGCTCACCTCATTCTGCTTCAGTTAAGATAAGTCATCCCTGAAACCATTTCTTTCATTATTTCTTATGGCATGATAATATTCCATTGCATTTGTATATTTGTACTTGTTCGGCCATAACCTCCAGCAGTTGTCACCCTTTGTTTCCAGTTCTACTACAACAAATATGCACACGCACATGGATAGGTCTTTTCTTTACCATCTAGGCTTACAAGGTCTGTATAATTCAGTGACTCCTTACATAGCCTCTTCCCACAGAAAAATTGTTATTTTCCTTTTTTGTCATCTTTGCAAATCTGATGGGTAGGAAGTGGAACCTCAGTGATTTGAATCTCTGTTTCTCTGGTTTTGAGTGATTTGGAGAATTTTTTTCGTACAGCTGTTGACAGCTTCAATTATTTTCATTTGTTATCTACCCGATCATATCATTTGACTATCAATTAGAAAACAACTCTTGTTCCTATATATTTAAATCCATTCCTTACATATTTTTGGATGTCCAATCTTTATCGGAGAAACTTTCCCCCAGTTCACTGTTTCTCTTTTAATTACAACTATATTGATTTTGGTTGGGTTTTTAAAAAAATCTTTTCCATGTTACATATTCAAAATTGGCCATTTTTTCTTGTGTGATTATCTCTACCAGTCACTTGCTTGGTTATGAATTCTTGTAATTATGAAAGGTATTTCCTTCCCTCCTTTTTTAAAATTTGTTTGCTGTGTGACCTTTTATATCTAAACCATGTTTCCATTTGTAGCTTTTCATGGTATATGGTGTGAGAAATTGGTATGAAACAGATTTCTGCCAAACTACTTTCCCAAAGTTTTTCCACAAATTGCTGTTGAATAATGAACCCTCACCTCAGTAGCTGCAATTTGAGGGCTCATTGAACACTACTGCTATGTTAAATGGCTTTTGTAGGTTGTGTACCTGACCTGTTCCGATTTACCTATTTGAAAATCTGGAGCCCAGAGTTTTGACCTGTTTTTTAAGATAGTTTAAGATCTGTTATTGCTGGACCCCTCCCTCCCTTGCTAGTGTTTTTTTGTTGTTGTTGTTGTTCATTATTTCCCTTGAGATTTTTGATCTTTTGATGCTCCAGATTAATATTGATATTTTCTCTTGCTCAGCCCAGATGGTAGACTGTAATGAATTGTTGAAATAGTCCTCATTTGTAGTGTTGCTGTGGCATCCAAGTGAACCTGGCTCCAGTCTCCTCTGCTCCTTGGGAAGAGAGTCCAGAGAGCTACTAGCATCTGGTCCAGGACTTGCCCAGAGCCGTATCTTTCACTGGCTCAGCCATTCTCATAGTTCATATCACTAGTGTGCTCTCTCAGCTTGTTCTTATCCCAGAGGACCTCTTTAGCAGACTAAAGCTGAGAGGAAGAGAATGGAGGGTGACACTGAGGGGTTTGAAGATGTGGCAGAGGGAGCTTTTTGATATGAATGTCATAGAAATGATCTTAGAGATGATCTAGTTCCTTATGTCTGTAATTAGACCGGAAACTACTCAATATAACCTTTAGTAGGTGTTCACCACAGTTCAGTTGCAAGGCTTCATTTTGGGGCAGTGACTGACTGGTCCCTGCTACATTTTTAGGCCATGATTTAGGCTGCTTTTTCAAAGTTTTACTTCTTAGTTGTACCAGCAAACAGACTGAGAGCTTGGCTCTTTTCTTTGCCAAAGTTAATTGAAGCAGATACTTGGGAAGTTGAATTGGGCGGTGAATTCTCCAGGTCAGCAAGTGAATTCCAGAGATGAGCACTTACCATGAACCCACAGACACAGAAATTTGTATTCAATTCATCTTTGGGGGGCTGGAGGGGAGTTTAGCAACAAACATAATTATTTTAACTAAAATGGAAGAATTTATATGTATTTTTTATTGTAATCAAATATAATATTTTAAAAGGAGAAATTACACAAACTTCTAGTGAAAGTAGCATGAGAAATTTTAAAATATTGGCTTGTACAGATAATTCAGTCCTTTGTCTTTAATAGACTCGGTTGAATCCAGATATCTGACTCTTTATGGTTGAGAGAGAAGATTTTTCTTAAAACCTCATCAGTGAAACTGGTTCTTGAACACCACCGAGAGGCCAGTGGGATGATGGAAGGATTCTCCTCCAGCTCTTGCTTAATGGTTCAGGGTCAAACTTAAAAGTGAGGTGAAGTTAGTACATGGCCTGGAGGGGCATCTTTGTTAAGAAAGCTCCGTTTGTTCATTTACCAACCATTTATTTTAGCATCTGCTGTGTGCACGCAATTCTGGAAGAGGCAAACTCGTTAAGATATAGTTCCTGCTCTTGTGGAGCTTTAGGCCTAATGAGAGAAAATAAGATATTTCTGCAAATATGAACCACTGAGAATCCAAATACGATCGAAAGGTCCAGGAAAGAAAGGCTTCATGGAGGAGGCAGCTTTGGAGCTGAGCCAGAGATAAAGTTTTCAGATATGGAAAAACTATTTGATCATTCCTGTCCATCCCCATCATATCCATGGGGATAACCTCAAGTTTTTTTTGTTTTTGTTTTTGTTTTTATTTTTATGTTGTTTTATCTTTTTAAAAAATTAGTTTATTTGTTTTCGGTTTTCTACAATCACTTCCATAAATCTTAGATTTTCTCCCCCTCCCTCCCTGAACAGCATGCGATCTTACATGGGTTCTACACATACATACTTATTAGTCACATTAGTTACGTTGCATATAAGAATTTTAATGAATGGGAGAAACCATGAGAAAAACCCAAACAAAACATAACAGAAGATAAAATATTCTGCTTCATTCTGCGTTTCAGTTCCATAGTTCTTTCTCTGGATGTGGATGGCATTTTGCCTCAAGAGTCCTTTGAGAATATTTTAGGTCCTTACATTGCTCTGAAGGGCTAAATCTACCAGAAAAATTCCTCACACACTGTGGTTGTTACTGTATATAATGTTCTCCTGGTTCTGCTCCTTTCACTCAGCATCATGTGAGTCCTTCCAGGCATCTCTGAAGTCTTCCTGTTCATCGTTTCTTATAGCACAGTAGTATTTCATTACATCCATCTACCACAACTTGTTCAGCCATTCCCCAATGGATGGTCATCCTCTTGATTTCCAGTTTTTGGCCACCACAAAGAGAGCTACTATAAATATTTTCGTACATATGGGACCCTTTCCCATTTTTATGATTTCTTTGGGATATAGCCCTAGAAATGATATTGCTGGGTCAAAGGGTATGCATATTTTTGTAGCCCTTTGGGCATAATTCCAAATTGTTCTCCAGAATGATTGGATCAGCTCACAGCTCCACCAGCAGTGAATTAATGTTCCAACTCTCCT
>CM053775.1:1905138-1928958 GCA_028658325.1 Potorous gilbertii
GAGCTCACACTTTAATTGGGGGAAACAATACATAGAGGAGGGTTAGGCTTCAAGGTACAGAGAAAAGCCCAGTGGTCTTCAGGATGCTGTAGCAGTGCACATGGGAAAGCATGGTGATCCATGAAGTGCCTTGGAAAAAAGCAACTGCACTATTTGAAGTCAGATGGGTTGAGTGATTAGAAGTTAAGTGAGGGCTGAGAGAAAGCTTACTGGATGTGAGGCTAAGTGGGAGGAATTGTGGTCTGAGAAGGGGAGTACCAGGTTTGAGAGCCTCAAGGCAGAATAGTCATTTAACAATACAAGGTACAGGGTGTAAGTGTGCTGGTCGGTATCTAATGTGAGGTGGAAATGAAGGTCAATGGATGGGAAGGACAAGGAACTAAGAAACTGAGGTACTCGGTGGATGAATGATTTGAATGCCAGCCTCATAACAGGAACAAAGTAAGCCAGCTGCTAACATCATCAAGAAAGATAGAATTGGGTCTTAGTGGCCAGAAGATGATAACATGGATGTTTAGAGAGGGAATTTACATTGACAATAGTCAATGGCTTTCTTCTACCTTCTGCAGCCACTCTTCTTGTCACATCTACCTTTCTCTAACAGCCAGTATGTGCCAGTGGATAGAGGTGCTTGATAGAGGTCCTTTGATCAATAAAGAACGAATGGAAACTAGAGAAAACAAATATGTACATGTCCTTGTGAACAAAACAACTGGCAATCTCAACAAACAGGACATGAGAAAAGTCACATCAGGAACCAGAATAGGCCATACCTTAAATGGAGCAAACAAGCGACACCAAAAAGTAACCGAACTAGCAAATTAATCTCTGCCTGAAAAGTTAACTTGTCCAATTATGTTTTGGTAAACAAGCAAAAGGAGCTGGGAAACAGATGAATAAGAAATTAGCATGCATTCAAGCTCTGACAAGAGTACCTCTGAAAGACTTCATTCTCTTCCTTTCCACCTTGGAAAACAGAGAACGAGAGCTGGGGCTATGCTACTTTAGGCAGAAAAGAGCAGCCAGAAGAAAATGTAACCCTGCATGGCCTCTGCCTCCCCCTTCCTCACCTTTGCCTTCTTCCTCCCTCCCTCCCCAAACCCACACCAGGCAAAGTCAACTGCCATTGGCGTTACTATAGAAAACATGCCAAGGGGCCCCAGGTGAAACTCAGAGCTTAGAAATGGAATTTTACAAATTCTCCTAAGGTGCCTAAATTACTAATGTAAAGCTATAGAAACTTATCCCTCAGATGCCAGGAGATTCCCAGTAAGATAGGGTCATAGCTTTAGACCTCAAAGGGACCTTACCAAATCAAGGGCAACCCCCTCACTTTCCAGAGGAGTAAAGCAAGGCTTATGAAGGTTAAAGACTTGCTCAAGGTCACACAGGTCCAAACTGTCACCTCATGCTCCTGGCATTCCTGCCTATGTGCTCCCATCACATATGGGCTGGTTTACAGATATTTGCCTCAGCAGGAAAGACAACACCTTCTACAGCTAATCCAATCGCCCCAATCCTCAGTCAAGTTTTCTTTTATTTTCTTGTCGCAAAGCAAACCATAGCCCAGAGCTGTAGAGGGGCTGGGAGGGCAGAAAGCTCTCTCTTTCTTCTGCCTCTGCCTGGTTCTGGGGATCCTAAATTATGCACAAAGCCTTTTCTCCAGACAGGGTAGCAGGGCATTCTCAGTCCCTTGACTGAAGTACAGGTAGTGGAAGAGAAGATTCTCTAAGCCGCTTCAACCTCCTATTCTCCTTGGCTATAAGTAAAGGTCTTTGTGGGCGAAACCCAACAAACAATGGCTTCTGGCTCCTAAGGAAGTGACAAGTGCCACTCCATTCCTAGGCCAGAAGACTTTGGAGATAAGGAAGGTTTGGGATCTTCTAAGTAGACTAACCCCAACAGGCCTTTATAGGATCCCCACTACAACATGCATCCTTGCCAAGTTGTTAACCAGCCTCTAGCTAGACTCCCGTTTTTGCACTGCCCAAATTATTAGGAATTTTGTCCTCATGTTGGGAACAAAAATTTACCTCGCTGGAGCTCACAATAATTAGTCATAGCTCTTCTGCCCAGAGTCAAGTAAAACAAATCTAAATTCTAGAGCCGCCTGCCCCCTTCCATGGTGCCCTCTGGAGCATCAGCTCTGGAGTTAACAAACTTGCTTACATCTCACTCCTTTTCATCTCTCACTCCTTCTACCTTCTCATTTACGGAGACCTGGCTGCACTTGCACCCACTACCCCTGACTCACTGGGTGAGGTAGGGGAGTTGGAATCTTCCTTGCTCCCCATGGCCACTTTCAGGTTTTCCCTCTGCTCCCATCGGGTAGCTATTGTCTCCAGACCACCAGGACACTCCCCTTCTCTCCTCAAAGAGTTCAGGGCCTGGTTTACAGTCTCTTCTCTCCAAACTCTTGCCCTCATACCAGGGAATCTTCCCAATTCCTCAGCTTCCTCAGTTCTCATGACCCACTCCTCTACCCACCTCAGTTAAGCACAGGGATGGTCAATCTTTCCATGACCCACAAATGCAGCACCTCCATGCTCATGATGGCTGGAATTCCCTCATCTGATCGCCATCTTTTCATTCCATTTCTCCCATTTTGTAACCCTAAACCCTTGCCCTTAGTCCTCAACCTTGACCTCCAACCCCTTGACCCCTCAACTCTTTCCCAGACTGTCACTGCTGCCCTGAGGGAAGCTAGGTGGTGTAGTGGATAAAGCACCAGTGCAGGAGTCAGGAAGACCTGAGTTCAAATCTCACCTCATACACTTGACAGTCACTAACTATGTGTCACTTCACCCCAACTGCCTCATCCTGGGTCATATCCAGTCATCCTGAGGAATAGCTGGTCACTGGATTCAGATGGCTCTGGAGGAGAAGTGAGGCTGGTGACCTGCACAGCCCTCCCTCATTCAAAACAAAGTCAAGTGCAAGTCATGTCTTCATTTTTCTGATGGCATGGTCTTCTTTGGCAACAAAGGACAAACACATACTGCTGCCCTGGCGACAGTCTCCTTACACCATCTTGACCCCGTGGTGAACCAGTTCAACTCTACACTGTCCTTTTCTCTTGAGTTTCTTGCCCCCCCTTATCTTATCATCAATCTTGCCCTGCCAAGGCTCAGCCTTAGATTACTCCTGCCATGGCTGCCTTCCCTCCTATTCTCATGCTGTTCAACAAAGCTTGAGAAATTATGCTGATTTCATCCACTACTGGGTCCTCACTGCTGCAAGGCAATCCCTTTGATCCCCATTCACCAAATATTTTCCCTCCTTTTTCTCCCATCTCAGCTGAGAACCTTGCCTCATATTTCATTGGAAAAAAAAAAAAGGAAGCTGTTCACTCTTGTCCGCCTTCCTCATCTCATGCCACTCAGGTATCCCCCACTCCCACCCCTCATCTTCCCTATCCATCAACCATAAAGATGTGAGCCTTCTTCTGGCCAAGGCCAAACCTTTCATGGGCACAAGTGAGCCCTTCTCCATTCCATTTTCTGCAGCAGATTGCAGCATTTATCATCTTTGGAAACTCACTCATCTTTAGTCTCTCCCTGACTACAAACATGCTGATTTCTCCCTCCTCCTCATTTGAGCCATCTAATCCTTTCAGCTATTGTCCTGTACCTCTCCTCCATTTGGTGGTTTAACTCTGATAAGACCATGCACTTCCTTTCCTCTCACTCTAAGTCTCTATAGTCTGCCTTCCCACCTCGTCATTCCCACTAGAAATGCTCTCTCTCCCACGTTATCAATGACCTCTCATAGCCCTGACTTCTCTGCAGCTTCTGACACTGTTGATTACCCTGTTCCCCTTGATCTTCTCATCTCTCTAGGTCTTCACCCTGGCCCCTTCTCCAGCTCTCCTCCTCCCTCTCTGATCACGCCATCGCTGTCGCCTTTGCTGAGTTCGTATCCTAGTCACACTTGGTAATCATGAAAGACCATGGGTCTATATTGGGACCTCTTTTCTTTTCCCTCTATTCTCCTTCATGGTCTGCTCAGCTCTCGTGGTTTTAATGAGTATCTCTATCCTCAAATGATTCTCAAATCTCTTTCTCCTGCCCTAAGCTCTTTGAGCTCTAGCATCTTCCCCTGCATATCAGCCATTTTAACCTCAGTGTGTCCACAACTGAACTCATTAGCTTTTCCTCTAAACCTCTCTCCTCCCTTGCCTTTCTTATGGTAGTAGGGAACAGGACCATCCTCACAGTCCCCCAGGTTCACAACCCAGGAGTGCTTCTGGATTCCTCATTATTTCTCACACAGATAGTCAATCTATTGCTAAGGACTATTGATTTCACCTTTGCATATCTTAGGTCTTGGAGATTCCTCCATAGCTCTGAGCCTCATCACTGTCCTACATGCATTCTTTGGAGTGCAACATCAATGTACCTTCTACTCCAGATGTGATCTGACGATGTGCAGCTGCACCCCACACTTTCACTAATATGCCCTAAGTTGCATTCAGTTTATTAACTGCCGTGACCCCTGGTGGCCAGTGGTAGAGGAAGGAGTAACTGTCTCCAGTAGCTCTGGCCTGGGGCCTGAATTTTAGAATAATGAGAGAAAAATTCAGGGGAAACTGAAGCTGAGACTCCACTGCAAGATTGTCTCCACCCTTCTTGAGGCCACTTGGAAGCCAGAAGGTAGAGTTTTGAAGTCAGTGACTTTTAATACTGATGCCATGTTGTCATATTCATTTAATGACGAGGAAAATGGCACCTAACACTTCTCCAAAGAACACAAAGAGCTCTAGCAATGCCTCAGTTCCAGTAATATCTGGAATGGAGACTACTGACATGTCATAATTGTGCTTCTTCTACACATACATATGGTCATAAGGATATATCCACCTGGAAACATCATAAGCAGAAAGCGGGAACCTGGCTCCATTTCCAATAGCACCCCCACTCAAGATTTGCTTTCTGTAACCATCATCATCTTGTACGGTTTCTTAGCTTGACTTACTGAGCAGCTGATCACACGAAGGGCATCTTCAAACAATCGCCAAATTTCTTGCAAGGGACACATATCTGTGACCAATGGCCTGTCTGGTAGCGAAAGGTTAAGGAAGTTGTGCAGACATTTGCTGGCAATCAAAAAGAAGAACAGACGGTTGTTTAGAGGACCAATGAAATGAGAGATACGCAGCGTCCCAAGCCCAGGTACAAGCTTCACAAGGGCAACCCCTGGGGCCCAGGATAGATGCACACGCCTGAAGAGATGAGTGTGCTGCCGCTGCCCGCTTAAACCTGTTACCAGGACTGCATCAAGAGTGAGCCTTCTGCCCAACTGAAAGCAGCTCTTTGATTTCTCAAACAGGCAAGAAAAGATGGGATCTTAGCTGGGAATGTTTTCCTGGAGAGCACTCTTGCTGGTATTCTTGGACAGGGAGACTGTAATAAGATTTTGCAGAGGAAATTCTAAGTATCTCATTTTGCTCCTGCCCGTACATGAAGAACTCTGACAAGAGCCTGCAGTTCTGCAAGTTACCTATTGCTCCACAAAAGGTACAGGGCAGCTGCATATTCTCCTCACACACAGAGACTCACTGTCCTTTCTCATGCCCCTTGGGCCTTGGAAGGGAGCAGCATCCTGGAGGGATGGGAGAGATCCAGGGACTGGGGGCAGTGCTGGGTCCAGACTCTAGCAGAAGCTAGTCAGCACAAACCTCATCCTAATCTACAGCCCTCTCCTGTCCTCTCCAAGTATGAGGCATGCACAGGACAGATACTGTGTTTTCTACCACTCTTTCTGCCCTGCTATTGTTTTCAGTGACTTCAGTTCCACAGTGAGGCCTCAGTACCATCAGCTAGCTTGAACTGGCTCAGGTGTGTAAGTTCTTCCTCACCTGAACTTCCCAGCATCGATGGGTTCTCCTTGCAGATAGAGAGACAAGGCTTTTTTCAAGGCCTTTCTGGAGAGGTCTGGATGGTTGGCAGGGTACTCCATTGTTACAGCTTTAAAAACAAGGGTGAAGAGGAGACATTCTCAGTGAAGATAGCAATGTTCTCTGGACATCAGCCACAGCATAATGTCTACCACTGCCTATGGGCCTCCTTGAGCAAGATGGTTGGAAATCAATAAAACTCGATTTCTATGACAACAAATCCACAGGTGCTTTCTGAGATAGTTTCTTCCTCCTTAATGGCAGAGGAGGAGGGAAGAGGGGAGTGTGTGTGTGTCTATCTGTGGTGGTGCTTACTTGCAGAGGGGCCTACTAACAAGGAAGCAGATCAACAATGAGGAGCTCAGGGGTGGCCAGTAGTATAGAATAATCCCCCAAATGGGGGAGGAATAGATAAATGCTGCATGAAGTCAAATCAAGAGAACAGCCTCCATGATGATTCTCAGTCCCAGGGGCCTCCTGACCAAACATGCTTTGCCTGCTCTCCCTGGGGTGAACATGGAGTAGTACACACAGGGAATGTTTCTTTGTCACGGGACAGGTTCCACAGTGGGGTGGGTAGGCTTTTAGTGAAGTGACAATGGTAAAAACAAACCCAAACAATAAAATAACAGCGAAGGAAGGCTAAGAACCAGGCCTCTCCTCCACGCAGTTAGCAAAGGTAAAGCAAAGAAAAGCCTTACATGCAATCGTTTCCAGGATTTTGGTCTCTAATTGAGGCAGCTCCCACACGGACTCCAGGAGGCTGGTCAGGCCTGCATCATTCAACTTGGCTCTGGCCTCAATCTCATAAAGGAGAAGCAAATTCTCAGTTGAATCCTTGGAGTCGACCCCTGGGGAAGAAGTAAAAAAGCCGACCGCTCAGTGATTACAGCCTATTATTTTCTCCTGCTCTCAGCTCACAGCTAGGGAGCTTTGCAGGAGGAAAAAATTAATTTCATTTACGACTCCAAGGTTATTCCAGCCCCCATGGACAGATCCCACCCCCACTCCCCAGCCCCCAGAGCACTTCAACAACCTGGCCACATACACTGAGCAGCGCCCATGCTTCCTGAAGTCACTGCCAGGTTTACCACTGGCTTGAAGAAATGCCAATGCGACATCTCCCACCCATGAGGGTTGTAATAATGTAACCCAGTCTTTGTAGTCCCTCAACAGGAGGGAGTGGCCTGGAGCAGGGGTCTCCTGTCAGTGATTCTCAGGGCCAGAAGGTTATGAGAGGCTCTACAGCACTGGGACAAGTGACCACCTCCCGTCTCCTGAAACCGCCTTGGAAGAGAGAAACCTGTCACTCCATGAAGCAGCTGGATCAAGTTTTGAACAAATTCATAATCATTGGGGAGTTATATGGAGCTGAAATCTGACTCTTTAGGCTCCAAACATACACCCCTCAAACCTAAAATGTACTGGGAGGGAGGAAATCCTTTCCCTTAAAAGGTTTCTACTCCTTGGTCTTTCTGCCCTGGGCAGCTATGATATAATCTCTCTCAGATAGTAAGACCTTGATTGCTAAACATCTTGAACAAGTTGTCTATACCCAATGCTTCCATTTCATCCACTGCACTGAAAGACAGGCAGGCAGGCCACAAGCATTTATTAAGCACCTACCACGTGTCAATGGTCACCAATGATCTGATTCCTTACTCTCTCTCCAGCACTGGGATAGATGATGTCTCTTTCTTTGGTCTCTAACACTTTACACTCTCTTGTATCCCCTCCTTCTCTTCCTCTCTGCTCTAGTTGCACCTTTGAATTCCCAGAACTTCAACTACTACCTCTAAGGAGGTGACTCCCAAATCTATACAGGAGCCCATGACCCAGCTTGAGCCACAAACCTGCCTCTCCAGTGGCTTAAAGGTCTACCCCACCTGGACAACCCAAAAGCACCTGAAATTCAACCTGTCCAAAAGGAGACATCACTCAAGTTGCTCCTCCTGATTTCACCCTTCCCATCTACCACAAAACTTCTGCCTACCACAGATGAAATCATGGACTTCTCTTGGATTCTCTCCTCTCATTTCAAATCAGTTACCAAGATCTGTTGATTACAAAAGATCCCCTGTAACCAAGGAAGCCATTAGGTTTTGCCAGTGCTAATTTAATATCCCATCAGCTCAAGGTTCTAGCAGTGGCTCTAGTCTTGTGTCACTCAACTCCAAAAGTGGCAGTTTTTTTTTTGAAAAAAATTTTCAGTTATTTTGTTAAATATTTTCCAATTACATCTTTAAAAAAAATGTTTGGAGTTACAATTTGAATTCTGAGTTGTCTCCCTCTCTCCCAAACCCATGTTAAAGAAGGCCAATATTTGCCTGCCACACACACACACACACACACACACACACACACACACACACACACACCACACGGAACCATACAATACATCCTTCTATCCATCAGTTCTTTCTCTGGAAGTGGATGGCATTTTCCTTCACCAGTCCTTTGTAACTGATTTGAATGATCCCATTACTCAGAATAGCTCAGTCATTCCCCATTACTCTTTAAACAATATCTCTGTTACTGTATACTGTGTTTTCTTGGTTCGGCTTATTTTCTTCTGCATGATTTCATGTGAGTCTCTCTAGGTTTTCCTGATATTTTCCTGCTTGTTATTTCTTACAACACAACAGTATTCCATCACAATCACATACCACAACTTGTTCAGCCATTCCCCAAGTGATGGGCGCCCCCTCACTTTCCAGTTCTTTTCTACCACCAAAAAAGCTGCTGTAAATGTTTTAGAACATAGAAGTTCTTTTCCTTTTTCCCTGATCACCCTGATAGTGGTATTGCAGGGCAGAAGTGGCAGTTCTAAAGACACTACAGAAATCTCCAACCAGATTCCCAGCTCCCATCATACCTGCTAATTTCAGGGCATTCTCGATCTCTTTGTAGCCCTGAACATACTCAAGTGCCTGAGTCAGCAACTCAGTCTATGTAGCAAAAAAGATAGCATTAAGTTAGAATAAACACATCTCAACAATTTATCCAAAAAGCAGTTCTGAAAATCAAACATCCTTATGGCCCAAGCAAATGGGAGCTGAGTTCACCTCCATTTCTAAAACCACAGTGGCCTCCTGATAGAGGTCCCAGCCCTTATACCCCTGGAAAAAGGAAACGGTTCAGGAAGAAACTTAAGGACATACTGATATCTTTGATGAGTCTGAGAAACCAGACTAAGTTACCAGGATTGAGATTCTATGAAAAACGGCACTCGATCTCCCCCAGCTGCCTCCACACAAGGGGGAAAACAATTGGGACATGATGACAACCTATCTGCAGCCTTTAGTGGTCTTGCCTCAGTGAATGGGGAGGGGAGGCCTTCAAGCGACCAGCAGACAGCAGAGACACCCAGAACACGAGCACCTAACCCCTAGGTGTGATGGGCAAAGGGAGCTGAGGATTCTTGATCGCCTACTTGGAACCTCATTCAAAAGCAAGAAAGATCAAAGATAAGTACATTTTCACTGAGTCCTAGGGAAAGATAAGGAAGGATATGGGGGAAAAGATCATGAGAAAACACAGAAAAGAGACAAACACGGACAACTCGAACCCTAACTCTGTAAGGCCATGGGCAAATCCCATTGTCTCCCTCAGCTTCAGTTTCATCATCTATAAAATGGGGGTGATGATGCTCAGCTCACAAGATTCCAAATCCCAGGAGCAGACCCTAACTCCCCTATCTCTAAATGTTTTCAGAGCAGCTATGCATCAGGTTTGGGCCTATACATGGGTGTCCCAAAAATCTTAGGCCAAGGTATTTAAAACCACCCTAAGACTTTGGGGACACCCTATGTAAGTGGGATAGGCTTCTTCAAAGAGGAAAGTTCTGAAAAAGGGAAGGACAGGGAAAAGAAATATTATGGCAGATAATCCAGCTCGACTAATTATTCACTATCGGTGTGACTTTTGGGTCAGCTAGTGAACCACTCAGACACCCAGTTTCCTCATCTGCAAAAATGAGGGGTTGTGTTAAGATGCTCTCAAAGGTCTGTTCCAAATCTAGAGCCTGTGTTCCAGCTGTTCTGGATCTAGGGAATGAGAAGGCAAATTATTTTCTCCATTACAGAATTTTGCACTTAGTAGAGAGTAGCAGGAGAAATGGAGGGCCATGTAGTTAGTTTGTCCTGGTGGCCAAAGGCCTGGAGAATACCAGTGTGGAAAGCAAAGTCTAAATCTGCCAAATGATAATAGTTGGCTTATAACAGGACAAGAAAAAGGGAAGCAGCAAGGCTGATCCCCCCCAAACTAGCATTCCAGAGAATGGCACAAGGGGATAGACACGCCCAGATCAGGGCTCTCTCATTCATACTTAGCTTGAGTTAATGAGATTTTTAAGAGATGTCAGAATTAAATGCAGTGCTAGACTGAGAAAGCAAACTTGATTCAGTCAAGTGGATTTCTTACTGAGTGAGGCAAGTCAACCCACGAGTCACTTCCTTTCAGACACTTGTCAAAGTTGCCAGAGTGGATGAACTCTCCCAAAGAAAGAGGATTTGGGCAAAAGTCTTGGGAGCACTCACAGATACAGGCACACACAGAAATGAAGAATCCCTTCAAAGAGACAGTCCAAAATGTTTCAAGGGGACAGAGGTGCCCAAGGCCAGGTGCCAAAGGAATGTAGGAGCCATAACAATGGGAGAGGAGAAAGAGACCAAGCCAAACAGGGCCACTGCAGGCCTCTGGGAACAAGATGGGAGTGAAAGCAGAGGTGGCTGGAAGTTAAGGAGCTTAGGATCAAAGGAGGGGAAGACACCAGAGAGAAACAATCCCCTTCCCACCGCTTGGATCTCTCCTCTTTGCTATACATTACCTGTTGGGAAGCTTCTGAAGTGCTTCTCACTAGTTCTAAATTGGCAGCAGCCGCCATCAACAAGCACATCTTTTGTGAAACAAGAACGGTATTCTCAGAGGGGCAAAACTGGGAGAACTGAGGGGAAATAAGCAGAACATGAGCAAATGGTGAAACCTCTGCCAGGCCAAGAGTCAGAATGCAAATCAGTCCCAGCCTGTTTGGATGGTGTAGTACGTCACCTGGAGGAGGGGCTCAGGTTTTCACTTCACCCTGATTTTGTGGTGTCTGCAATACCTCCCTCAGGAGATCCTACCCTCCCAGCAGCAAGAACTACTTTCCGCCCCTTAGTTCATTTAGCAAGTGATTTTTCTCCTCAGTTTGTGTTAAAATTTCCAAATGATTCCTCATGACAGAGTCCTTCTAGGTATGAAAGAGAATTGAAATGAACGCTGGTATTTTCAGTTTGCTGAGAGGCCATCTGGGGTAATGGCCAGAAGGCTAGACTGCAAGTCAGGAAGATCTGACGTCAAGTTCCATCTCTGATATATACTAGCTGGATGGCCCTAGGTAAGTCACTTAACCTCTAGGAGGCCTGGAGATTCTCTCAAACTTTAAGTTTCAGATATGTTGTTGAACTGTGCTGGTAGAGGGAGTTGCCACACTGGGAGTTTCCTACTTCACTGATCTGGACCAAGAGGACACAACAAACTAGACAAGCTTTTGCCCTTCACCTGGAATGGGGAAGGCCCCCTGGGGGAAAAAAAAACCCAGCACAACCCAAAGCCATGTAGAAATCTCAAGTACCACCCCACCAAGCTCATTCAGAAGAAACTGAGCCCCAGAGGGGAAACCACAAGGGAAGTGGGAGAGCCAGGTTGAGAGACCAGATCAACACACACTGGCCTTAACCATCAAGGACTGCCGATTCTTCTGGGTTCTGCGGCATTATAATCAGCAGAATTCCAAGTCCATTTCCCCTCCTGATGGCCCTCTCTGGGCCTCCATTACCTACTCTGTAAATGAAGAGGGTGGAATCCAGTGACTTCTATGGTCCCTTCCAACTCTGACTTTCTAGGCTACATTCAAGCAGAGCAGACACAGAGCTTGCAGGAAGAAAGGTCTAGATTCTCTAGGGCTGGAGCTGTGGGGAGAGGGATTCCTCTCTACCATTCCTCACACCACACCCCAGGAAAGCCTACCTCCTTTTAAATCCGGTCCCTTGGCTCTGAGCCACCCCTTTAGCACAATGCTCATCAGAAGAACCTTACCTTATGAGAAAGCAGAAAGAAATCTCGAATGGTTCTTGGGCAATTTTCACACTGCATGGCCAAGTTCCAGGCTCAAAGTAAACACACCAGAGTAGCACAATGAATACCTTTTGGGCATCATCTCTACCTTTAAGTACATTTACTGCTACATCTATCTTGACATATTAGTGTAGTCAGGGGACTCTGGTGAGTCCTGAGAAGTTCTCACTATTCTCATGGGGGCTAAGAAAAAAAACCCATGGAATTTTAACTTTAACATGTTTCTCTGCACAGGAGAACTTACTGTCTCTCAGAGACAACTGAGTTCCAGTTCCAGTTAGTCTGCAGGCTAATTTGAGGTGGAGAGTCCAAGGGAGGCACACACATCACATTAAGGATGATCTATGACATGCTCCTGGGAGACTCCCTACCTGCACTGGCTTAGGACCTTGAAATTCTGACTCTGCTCCATTAGACTTAAAGATTTTGGTGAGATAACTACTCAGGCTACAAAGCTGATCCATCATGTGGTGATGAGCCTCACCAACTGGAGCTGGGCTAATTCTTGTGCACCAGATGGGCCCAAGTGCAGTGGCTAGAGCTGGAGCTCTGCAGGCAGACTCTTTAAGTGCCCAGAGGCCCCTCACACTAGGCCAAGGTATCAGAGGAAGAATCCATACCATGGAGATTCATGTATAGAATAGAGGAGGTAGAAGGGTCCTTAGAGATAAGGTTCAACCCCATCAGTTTGTGAAGGAGGAAACTGAGGTCCAGACAGGTCAAGGGACTTGGCCAAAGCTATAGCAAAATCAGGACTCAAACCACAGGCCTGACCTTCTCATAGGGTCTCAATGCTTACTACACTCACTCTACAACATTTACTTTGTGACCTTAACCATGTAACTGTGTCCCTTTTTCTTTCTGGATCTTGTCAGTTTCTTCCCTTATTTGAGGGAGTAGGACTTGATGAAATACAAATGAGGGCCACTAATTTGTATGTTCACATATTGAACTTAAATTTTCGATGGTCATGTTATCTATGTTTTATTTTATTTTCATTAATTTTGTTAAACATTTCCCATTGACATTTAAATCTGGTGAAGGCCTTCCTTGGGAGTGTCATAGACTGCATGCAGCCCTGTAAGGGCCACATGTCTGACACCTTGGGACTAGCGACCTCGGAAATCCCTTCCAATTCTGCCATTCTCTGACTTCATGAACCAGAAGTAATGGAAAAAGACGATAAATTCAGTTGAAAAAAAGTTAGTCTCAAGCAAAACAAATCCTCAAGATGGGCTCTGTTTCTGGAATATTAAAATGAAAGTTCAGCCAAAGGAGAAAGGTTCTTGGGGACTGGAAAATGACTTCTCCCATTTCCTTAAGGTCACAGAGCATTAAGTTTTTGACAATCAGAGCTAAAGCTGAAGTGTTTTGTTTTGTCCATTTTCTCCCTGAGCTAAATTAGCACCTTGGCCATTAAGCAGCCAGGGCCAAACAAAGCCCACTGAGCTTGTGACATTTCCGTGCTCCCTTATCACTTTGGCAACGGGTGTGTGGTGGTTATTGACATTTGGAGGCTAATGGGCAAGATGAGACAAAGCATGGAAAGAGAACTCTGAAAGAGAGGGAAGCATCAATCAGCAACTCTGTCATCGGTGGACTTGCCTCTTACCTATTTTTCGAAACCAATGGGCTTCCTTAGTCTGCACATCCAAAGTCAGTTTCTCTTTTGCTACCAGTTCAGCAAGTCTCTGGTGGGCTGTATCAAAGGGAGAGTGTGGTATCAAAGCTTTGTACTGGGTACTTACAGAGAATTCTTAATCCCTCTAAAAAACCAGCTTCCCCTGAATTTTCTTTTGGCACCTGTGTGCCCCCGAAAAGTAATTTAAGATGAGAAAAGGTATCAGCTCCAAGATTCAGGAAGACCAAACTTTGGGGAATCCATTCACCTTTGGGAAGACCATAGTCATTAATGCCATCAGACATAATCTGGCATCTCTGTCACATTTCATGATTCTAGGAGACAGCCACAGTAGGCACTGGCTCCACTGTGCAGAGGAGGAAATTTCAGTTCAGAGATTAAGTGATTTGTCAGTGGTCATACAACCAGCTAGTAAATTTCCAAGGCTAAACCTTGAAAAACAGTAGGGTAAAGAAATCACCAGAAAAAAAGAGTGATCAGAAAGAAGTGAAGGGTTACTCATGAGACTGGAAAAGTGGACAAAAAAGAAAAATGAAAGTTGTTGGAAAGACTGGGGGAAAACAGATGCATTAAAGCCCTATTGGTGGAGCTGTGGAGCAGTGGGCCAGTCCAGTCATTCAGGACTCAAAGTCACTAAACTGTGCACACCCTGTGACCCAGAGATGTTGGTAGTAGGCTTGAATCCTAAAGAGATCAAAGAAATAGGAAAAGGCCCCACAGATACAAAAATATTTAGTCGCTCTTTTTGTGGTGGCAAAGAACTGAATACTAAAAGGGGTGCCCACCAACTGGGGAATGGTTGAACAAATTGTGGTCTATGTATGCTATAGGAAATGATGAAGGGGATGGTGTCAGAAAAACCTGAGAAGACTTACATGGGCTGACACAAAATGAGCAAAAGAAAGAGAACCATTTATACAATGATAACAACACAAATCACCCCAAACATGAAAAACTCAAGGACTATGACCAGTGCAATGAGCAAGCACGATGCCAGTGACGAAGCCTGCTACCTCTCTCCTGGCAAAGCAGCCAATGCACTTAGGAGGCAGAACAAGACATGTATGTGTGTGTGTGTGTGCGCATGTATATATACGTGTATATATGTACGTATGTATGTGTATATGTGTATGTATACATATGTGTATATGTGTACATATGTACATGGGGGGAGGGAGGGAGAGAGAGAGAGAAAGAGAGAGGGAGGGAGGACATGGACAATGAGGAAATTTGTTTTGATTGATTCTTCATATTTGTTTCAAGGAGTTTTTGGTTTGTTTTTTCCAGTGGAAGAGGGAGAAGTGAGAGGGAGAGAAAAATTGATGTTTTTGTTAATTCAAAAAAAAAATTTAAGAAAAAGAAAGAAGTGAGGGAAGGGAGGAAAGGAGATTAGGTACTGAAAGAGTATCGATAGGGTAGCTTAACATTTATTGAGCTCCCATGGTATGCTACCATCAGTGGGGAGAACTTCTTACATGCCCTCCAAGATCTCTGGAGAGACGTGCCAGGCTGGTTTTTCATCCCTGGGCTCTGTCAACAACTTTATTGTTTCACATGCTTTTAAGTGGGTGAGCTTTGGGATTTGGTTTTTGACCTGTGATTTCATCATCCTGGGAAATTCCTAGATGAAGAAACCCCCTCTTATCAATGCAGACTGGCAGCTTGCCCACAACTTGATCTCAGTTGCCTAGGGCATTGAGAAGTTAACTTTCTTGGCCAGGCTCTCACAGCCAGGTTGTGCCAGACATTGGCACAGACATTGAACCCAGGTCTTCCTGGCTCTATCTTTCCACTATTCCACATTGCCCTTTCTGGTGTATTGTGACAAGGCTTCCTGGACAGAAAAAAAGAGAAGAAAAGAGCAGCCAGCTGGAGGAAGGAGGTGTACAACCCTGGAAAGCCAGAGGACACTCAAGTCAAAGTTCAAGGGCCAGGGGAGCCCAGCAGGAGAACTACTTTGTCTAATATAGTCTTAATATCAGATTCTTATGGATGAAGGTTAGTTATGAGAAAGGAGCACAGAGCTCCTGTACTGTCCTGTGTCTTCTGTCAAAAATATTAATGGAGTCTTCACATTGAAGTCAACAGGCTCATTGCTGCAGCCAGACCAGAAGGAAGCAAAGCTTACCTGTTTTCAGCCAAGACCAGAGTGTGTCCATTTCTTCCTTTCTGTAACTGGAAGGATTAAAGGGAACACATGAGCAGATACCTCTCTCAGGATGCTTCGGAGGCAAAATGAGAAAGTCCCTGAGATAAGAGAATGCTGGACCTTGAGTCCAAGAGTCTGATGATAACCTTGGACAAGCCACCTCAGCCTTCTCTGAGCCTGTAAAATGGAATCATTCCAGCCCAGCTGACTTCATAGGGTATTACGAAGGTCAAAGGAGAAGCTGGAAAGTGCCCTTCAGACCCAGAACGTCTGTGTTCCCATTACCCACACCGCCTGGAGGCTGTGCTCTCTCAGGGCTTACAAACCATAATTCTTATCATCATCATCTCACTCTTCTCATCTTTACAGTTCACCCATATCCTGGATGTGTGGCCTCAGTTCCTCCTCACCTTCATCCAGTGGGTGGGCCTACAGTCACTCTTATCTTCATTTTTCGGGTCACAAAACTCAGGCTCACACAGTAAGGGGCCAAAGAAGAGGCCTGACTCTAAGACTTCAAGCCGCCTATTTCAAGTTTGGTGATCACGATACTAATTTACTCTTTCTCGTTGTGAGGGGTACAATATGTGTGTCGCATGGGCTTGCCAACAGGGTTTAAAGAAGGGAGAAAACTTTTCAAACCCATTCCTAAATGAACAATTTACATACAGACAGATCCTGTGAATTAAAATCAAAGAAGTCTTTGGTGTGGGAAACAGGAAGGATCTGCTCCAAAGCCCTCATTGTGTAGATGAGGAAATTATGCTCTACAGAGGGAAGGGGACTTGCCCAAGGTCACAGAGCTCAGTCCTGGGCCCAGAATTCAGGCCACCTCATTTCCAGCTTAGTAGCATTCAAGTGGCTTTCTACAAATTAGTCTGATTTATCTGTTAAAGTAGGCCCAGATCTAAATGAAAACATCAGTCAGCATCATTCAAACCTACTTTGCGTTGGTCTAGGTATTCTCAAAGTAATAAAAGAGCACTGTGAACAAATCCATGATTTGGCCTTTTCTTTCCCTCCTCCTCCAACACAAAAACACACAGCAGTTGTTTGAAGGATTGAGGTGTGACACACACATGGCGCATGCCTTCTGCAATTGATGCTAAAGGCCCCTCTGCCTAGAGTTGCCAGTAAGGTCTGTCATGCTTGGGTTATGGACACCTGGATGTGCAAGGTAGTATCCAAGCGTACTAGGAGACAGAAAAGATTCTAGGCTACGAAACCAGGAGGGGAAGCAGGTCTGTCCAAGTCCTTGATGAAGGGGACAGTTGGCAGCCTGAGCTAAACTAGTCATTCTGGAGACTGTCCCTCAGCCAACGTCTGAAGAGATTTTTTTTTCTTTACACTTTCTGGAGGCAGAGGATTCTTGGAATAAACACATGGATACCCATTTCTCCCCTCAATTGCTAAATCTTTTGCAGAGGTGCCTCCATTGACTGATAGCCCAGAAACAGCAGACTAGCTACTCCTGGGCAAGAGTTGGGGCCAAGAAGAACCATCCCCAGGAGGCCCGCAGGCATCTCTGTAGCTCTGACGTGTCCTGCCACTACAGTACAGGACTTACCTGTTTTCGTCAGATTTGGTTTTTTGAGAGATCTGGGGAACAGCGACAGAAATCAAACACCTACAAAAAAGGAACACAGGATGTGGTGCTCGCGATAACCAGATTCCACAGTGGTTCTCTCATTGCTACTATAGCCCTAAAGCCTGAGACACAAGTGGCCTTCAAGGCTGAGAAAAGCTGGCTCCTGAGGTCATTTACTATAAGGAGGATGGAAGGAATCGCTGAAGGAGGTAACAGATTTGATTGCTGGACAGCTTCCCAAACTGACTAAGTCACCACATGCCCTAGAAGTCTTAGCCACTATTTAAAGCAAGAGGCTGGATAAGATGATGCCTCAAGGATCTTTCTAGGTGCTTGGAAGGCTTGCCCTGCCATCATGGTCCCCTGGTCACTTCAGCTTTCTGAGTTTCAGTTTTGTCACTGCCTGATCTTACAGAGCTTGCTGTGAGGGCCAGATGAGAAAAATGGAAGGAAAGCACTTTGGAACATAAACGTGCCTGTGAGCACCTCATGGTCATTAAGAGAGCTGCTTTCCATGTCACCAGGAGGCAAGAGATTCCATGGGCTGCACCCTCTGTACCCAGCCCTCTTCTGGCTGGCAGATGCCAGGCCAGGCCCTCAGAGAGTCTTGACCTCTACGGCCCATGAAGGCTTTCCCCCCAGGTTACCCCAAGAGCCTTAGGGCAAGCTGAGACACTCTATCCTGAGGGAGGAAGAACAGAACCAGGACCACCCTTGGAGCAACTGGATTTACCCTTAGCATGAGGCAGCACTAACACAACCTGACTGAATGGCTCCCATCAGCACTAGCATTTCAGGCAAGTTCACAAAGTATGACAGAGAAGGACAGTCTTTATCTTACTTTCTCCATAGGATGACAACTTACTTAAAAGCAGCCAGAACTTGTTGCAAGTCTTGGGAATGTTGGGTTAAGTACTCCAGGGCTCTCCGAGCCACCTCTTGCTGCCCACTCTGCAAAGATGACACATAACATTCTCAAATGTAAAATTAACTTTCACAAACCTGAACAAAGTCTTCATAGTCTGGATTCCTTTTCCTTGTGAAAAGAAGATGATGTGAATACATTCATTCTTCATCGTTATAAGAAAACTACACAATTCACTGCCGTGCAAAAAACAGGTCTGAACGCATGACTGCAGCCTGTCCTCAAGAAAACTTGAAACATCATTTGCAAAGACATCCTCAGGAACAAACAGCTGGCCCCTCGACCTGCTCTTTCCTGTGCATCTCTGCTCATCCACCCTTCATTCAGCTCATTTAAATGCCCCCTCAAAAATTGGTGTTTCCTAGAACTCTAGCCCTATTACATACCTATACTCAATTCTGCTTCTGGCTCCCCTTTGCTTGCTGCATCAATTGTACACCTCTAACCTTTTCTTTAAAAGCTCTCTGCTATTCGACTCCCAATGGTAGAATTACCTGTGGTTCCTCCTACTCCCCATCATGCATGCCTTATGTACAAGCACACTCGGTACTGGCCTTTTTTCCCCTTGATGCACAGACATTTTCTTATCAACTCTTTAGACGCTGGTGAGACATTTATTGAACACCTACTATGGGCAAAGTGCCAGGAATACGAGAAAAACAGCAATACATGGTAGTGTTCAGCAGGGGCCAAGCAGTGCCATGGATAAGTGCTAGGCAACTCCCTGACTGGGCTGAGGGACCCTGGGAAAGTGGTCTGGCCTCACAGCCTCAGTTTCTTCATCTGTAAAGTTGGAATAATATTATTTGTACTCCTTAACTCATAAAGTTGTTGTGAAAATCAAATGTGTTAATATAATAAGGTACTTTGTAATCATAGACACACACACACATATAAAATTGTAAACTATTACAATGACAAGAGCTTTTGTTGAATTGAGTTGCTAAATTTAAAGAAGGTAGAGGTGAATGAGCAAGGAAGGAAGGAAAGCCAAGCTTTGAAGAAAGAGTGAAAAAGTGAGTGGACACAGAAATATACATGGAGACCAGGAGTGGAGTTAGGATGAAGCTTGAGAAATGAGTGAAGATCAGTGTGGAGGGCATTGACTGCCAAGCTAATCAGGATAGTAACCAGAACTTAGACTGAGGCTTCATTAAGGAAGTGATGGAGTGGGGTGGGTTAGAGGTGGAGCCAAGAGACAGGAGAAC
This sequence comes from Potorous gilbertii, assembly GCA_028658325.1. NCBI lineage: Eukaryota > Metazoa > Chordata > Mammalia > Diprotodontia > Potoroidae > Potorous > Potorous gilbertii. Next base: position 1,924,664 of record CM053775.1, read on the forward strand.
TTCAGTGGGAAGGGGAAGGAAAGGAAAGTTAGGGAAAATGATCTCACAATCAAGGTGCAGAAGGAGGGGGAGAGAGGGAGGGGGAGAAGGAGGGGGGGAAGGAGAGAGAGAGAGAGAGAGAAAGAAAGAGAGAGAGAGGAAGGGAGGGAGGGAGAGAGAGACAGAGAGAGAGAGTTAGTTGGGAATAAAAATAAAGTTCATTCAACATGTCAATAGGAGGGCAAAAGGAGTGGCAGTGTCCTGGCCCAGTTCAGTGTCAGGGGTGGAAGTCTACAGCGCCATGCTCTCCCTTCCTAGAAGACAAAGGCATCAGAAGCAGAGGACCACAGGCATCTGTGCTTCCTGGATCCAAAGGTTAGAGGAACTGAATGAGCTTACCAAGAATCTCAGACTAAACTACTTTGTTGTAAGTGATGACAGGAATGAGTCTCCAACTCAGCCAGTTGACAGGTGTTTGCATTTCAGCTTGGAATTTCTTTAAAAGATAGTGTTCCCCAATCAATAATTGGTCAAAAAAACCATGAGGAAGTGGGTCTCGAGAGAAGAGATCCAAGCAATCTATACCCATGTGAAAAAAATGTTCAGTATTAATTAGTGAAATGCAAAATAAAACTGTGAGGTACCACCTCCCAGCCCTCAAGATTGTCAGAGCTGAAGAAAGAGGAAAATAATAAATGCTGGAGGAAAATGGGTGCCTTAATGCACCGGCAGTAGAGCTGGGAATTAGTTTAGCAATTCTGAAAAACTTAGGGTTATCTATGGCCCCCAAATTACTGCACTGAGCATATCCTTTGACGCAGTGATCCTGCTGCTAGGTTTCAACCCCTAGGAGATCAAGGAAAGAGGTAAAGGATCCATATGTACAAAAATACTTATAGCAGCTCTTTTTCTGTGGTGGCAAAAAATTGAAAAGTAGAGGGGTATGCCATCATTTTGTACACAGTAAGTTCCTCTGTTCATTTGTTCACTAACACAGACATAGTAGGCTCTGTGAGAGTACAGGCCATGTCTTATTCCTTTGTATGTGTCCACCAGCTCTTAGCACAGCACTCTGTACTTAGAACAAATTCAGTGAAGAAATGGCTACTGAATTGCAAGATGGCTGCACTATTTCTTTTCCAATCATGGAGAGAAAAAAATAAAACAGATATATGTATTACCTGTAAAGCCAACTGGGCTGCCAGAGTGAGAAAAGGAGTCGCATTTTCTTCTTTAGTCATCTCTTTTTCTTGTACAGCTCGGTTTGCCATGAATTTCTCCAGGGCATCAAGTGCCACCAGTGCTAAAATACAAGGAAATAGAATAACAACATTTAACAAGTTGACCCAAAAGTAAGGGACTCTTTCATTACTGTAAATGCACTACTCTATTAGGTTCACTTAACTACATTTAATAAAATTTCCACAAAATCACATACACACAAATCACAATTGCCAAAATTCAACATAACTTTCACCTTAATCATCAAATATCAAAATTGCCACTTTGTATTCAATCATTAAAATATAAATTTCCTTCAACATTGTTTTTTTAATTTAATTTTTATTTTATTTTCAGTTCTTCCTTTTCCTTCCTCCTCCAAATGGAAAGAAGATAAAGCCCATGACAAACATTTCTAGTTAAGCAAAAAAATTCCCACATCGGCCATATCCATGAGAGAAAGAGGAGAGAGAAAGGAGAAAATCTGGCTTAGTCTGCACTCTGAGTCCATCAGCTGTCTATCTTATGCATGTTTTGTCATGAGTCCTTTGGAATTGTGGTTCATCTCTGTGTTGATCAGAATTACTAAATCTTTCATAATAACGCTATTATTGCACACACTGTTCTCCTGGTTCTGCTCATTTCACTTTGCATCAATTCATCCAAGTCTTCCTAGTTTTTTCCTCATAATTTCTTACAGCACAACAGCATTCCGTAATAATCATAAATCCAAACATTCAGCCATTCCCCAATTGATGGGCATCCCCCCCGCCCCATTTCCAATTCTTTGTCATCACAAATAATTCTGTTATAAATATGTTTGCAGACATGGGTCTTTTCTCTCTTTCTTGGACCTCTTCGGTCTCATAGCAGCAATACCAGATCAGAGGACATGCACATTTTAATAGCTTGTTGGCCATAGTTCCAAGTGGTTCTCCAGAATGGTTAGGCCAATTCACACTTTCACCAATAGTGTACCTGTTTTCTCACAGCCCCTCCAGCCTGTCATTTTCCTTTCCGTCAGCTTAGCCAATCTGATGGGAGTGAGGTGGTATTTCAGAGTTGCTTTAATTTGCATTTGTCTAATTATTAGTGATTTAGGGCATTTTTTTCTATATGACTATTGACAGCTTTGAATTCTTCACTTGAAAACTGACCATTCATATTCCTTTATGATTTATCAATCAGGGAATGGCTTATTCTTGTAAATTTGACTCAGTTTCCTATATATCTTAAAAATGAAACCCTCATCAGAGAAACTTGCTGCACAAACTTTTTCCTGCAGTTTTCTACTTTTCTTTTCATCTTAGCTGCATATGATATCAAAGTTATTTCTTTTACCTCCTGTGAACCTACTTCTCATTCAGTCATGAATTCCTCCCCTACCCATACAGCTGATGGGCAATTTCTAGCATGTTCCACTAGTCTGCTTATGCTCTCACCCTTTATCTAAATCATGTACCTGTCTGGAGCTTATCTTGGTATTACAATGTGAGATGTTGGTCTATACCTAGTTTCCATCAAACTGCTTTTCAGTTTTTCCAACAGTTTTGGTTGAGTAACACATTCATGACCCAATAGTTGGGATCTCTGGGGTTATTAAACAGCAGGATAACTTTGCTCATTTACTTCTGTTTGGTACTGAATCTATTCCATCAATCAACCTCTCTATTTTTCTATCTGGTACCAAATTGTCTGGGTGATATACTCTGAAATCTGGTGCTGCTATGCCTCTTTCCTTCCTATTTTTTAAAATTAGTTCCTACAGATGAATTTTCTTATTTTTTTTTCTAGCTCTGTAATTCTTTGGTACTTTGGTATGGAAGGGAAGATTTAATTGATAAATTAATTTTGAATTTAAGAATTTTATTAAGTTAAAATTAAATTTTAAATTAATAAATTGAGATGGTGTTACCATTTTTATTATTCTGGTTTCATCCACCCACAAGTGACTGATGTTTCTCCAGTTGGGTGGGAGGGCTGCTCATCCACCTCTCCCACCCAACTCTCACCCAACTCTCATCTGTGGCTCCAAGAAGCTGGAGCATGGACAGTGGTCATGCCCCAGTAAAATGGGCTCAGCAAATGAGCTAGACCAGATTAAGGGGAATGGAAGGGCCTCAAACCAGTAGGTAAGCTAGGGGAACATCAACCCCAAGCATGTGAAGACTTCCCTGGATGTTCCAAAAGCCCCAAGGGCATCTCACGTAGGCACTGTGGTGCACTAAGAACTTGGTCAAACATTGGAGACACCAAGGTCACCTATTGAATCCTGAGCCATCACCAACCATCCGGACTTTTGCCTTGCCATTGGACCTTGAGGACTACAGAAGAGAGAGTGAAGTTGACAGCTCTGCAGCTCTACCTTCACTGAAAGTCAATTCACGAACGAATCAAGACATCACCTAATGATATCACTGGTCCTCTTCAAAACACAAAGGATCAACAAGAAACAATTTCTCCAAATACTTAGATGTGTCATTATTTGTGGGAAGAGTGTCTTGTAGTTATGTTCAGGTAGTTACTGTGTTTATCTTGGCAGGTAGACTCCCAAGTATTTCATACTATCTGTAGTTCTGTTAAATGGAATTTCTGTTTCTTTCTCTACTTGGTAGATTTTGTGGAAAATATACAGAAATATTGATGATTTGCTGGAATTTGCTCGTTGTTTCAACTCTTTTTTTAGTTCCTTCTCTACATAAACCAGCATCTGCAGAAAAGCGAGCCTTTTGTTGTGCTCTTTGTCCATCTTTATTCCTTCAGTTTCTTTTTCTTGTCTTACTGCTAGTACAATTTTGAATAGTAATGGTGATCACGGACATCTTTGCTTCACCGTGGATCTTATGGGATAAGTTACTAGTTTACTCTCATTATGGATAATGCTTGTTCTTGGTTTTAGATGGACACTCTTTACCATTTTAAAGATAACCCCATTTAGCCCTTCGCTTTCTAGTGCTTTTAATAGGAATGGGTGTTGTATTTTGTCAAAAGCTGCATCTATTGAAATTATCATAAGATTTTTGTTGGTTTTGTTTTTTTTAATATGATCAACTCTACTTACGTTTTCCTAATCTGGAAATGGCCTTGAATTCCTA
>CM053775.1:1929458-1965981 GCA_028658325.1 Potorous gilbertii
CCTTTTTTTAGGGTTGGAATCGGAGCGCACAGGTTTAAAACGTCATAAATCTCATTTTAATGCTTGAAATCGCAGTTTTCTCAATTAAGATTAATAGCTAGTGTTTATACAGTACCCGTTACATGTCAGGTACTGTGCTAAGCCATTTACAAATGCCATCTCATTTAATTATCCAGGCACGATAGAAAAAGAGAAATGAAATCCTACACGCTTAACAGCAACGAGAGGGGAAAAGCCTGAACTGTTTATTAAACCCCACTCTTTACAGTCATAAATAAGGACGAAATCATTCCCTAAGAGTCAACAATCAATATGGACTGATTCTAAATGCCCGTCTCCGACGTATTCAAAAACGAGCTGCTGCGGCCAAGCTTTAAGGTGCCCCTGCCCAGAAAAGTTTGAACACGAGAAGATACTCGGCTCAACTATCTGAAAGGGTTTTTTTGGGGTTTTTAGCCTCAACTGTGCATATCTGAAAACGAAAATAAAAGAGCAGTCTCCAAGTCAGATGGTCCGTCCAGGCGAGGGATGAGAAAGTTAAAACGTTAATAGACATACACCTCGCGAATGCAGACAATGAGCTGGAGAAATGGGAACGGAAACTTGCGCCAGAGAGCCCCGAGGAGCGCGATCGGAAGGCATCCCATCCCCAAGCGCTGCCGAGGCTGGACACGAGCCCGTCAACAGGGCAGGTGAAGAAGGGGCAGGAATCGGCTCGGAGGCCAGGGTGTGGCCCCTGGGCCGCGAAGAAACGAGGCGCTCCCCCGGGGCCCGCCGCCCCTGGAAATTTCCACGTCCCTCCCCAGTCCCGCAGATTCGCCACCGGAAGCCAGGAGGGGCAGGGGACAGAGTGCCGAGCCGCGGGCACCAAGACCCGAGTTCGAATTCGGCCTCAGGCAGGATCTAGTTGCGGGCCCCCTGCGCGTGGCACTTCCCCGAGGCCTGCCTCAGTTTCCTCCTCTGTAGCACGAGGGCGTAGCCTCCACGACTCGCCAATCTCCGGGGGAAGGATGGCCTCCCCCAAGCGGAGGAGGGCCGTGGGGGGGGTGCAAAACACGTGCACTGAGGGGTCGAGATCCCGGGAGTCTCTTCCCCGCCCGCTCCTGTCACCCTGCGGGCATACGTGCGGCGGCTGACACCGAGACTAGCGGAGCAGCTGCGCGGCCGGCCCCGGAGCCCCGGGGAGCGCGAGGGAGCTCGCGGGCAGGGGAGAGCGAAGCAGCGGCCGGCCGGCCGACCGGCTAGGTTACCTGTGCTGTCAGCCACGTTGCCCACGGAAGACGCCATCGGGAGCCTCCTGAGGAAGGGCGGGCCAGCGGGAGCCCCGCGCCGCCGCGTCCCGCCGCCACCGGGGCCGCCTCCGAGGCTGGCGACAGGGACGGACGGGAGGCGAGCGGCACGGCCGGCCGGGCAGGCGGGCTGGCCGGGACGGCTCCGACAGCAGCCGCGAGACTGACGAAGGTCTGCAGCGCTGGGACCGGCACCGCTTCTCCTCTCAGCTCTCGGACTCTTGAAATGGCGGCGGCAGCTGCGGCTCCCAGTCCAAGACAACACCGGCCGGAACTACTTCCTGTTACAATCGAGTCCCTAGGCGGAGGAGGCGGCCCGGTGGAGTAGGCTCTCGGAGGCCAGATGATTACAATGAGGACCGAAGCACGCACTGTAGTCTTCCGCGCACGAGGGAGGGGAAGGGGCGGGCGGGGGGGTGGGCATTGCGACAAACAGGCGTTGGGCCCGGGGCGCATGCGTGTCTCTCGGGCAGCCCCCATCCGGAGCCCGCGCCTTTGCTGACAACCAGAGCTAGCTCGGGCGGGGAGAGGAGGGGGGGGGTCGTCGGCGACAGGCGGTGAGCCGAGGCGGCCGCTGAAGGCAGTCCTGTGCCCGGGGAGGGATGGGCGTCTCCCCGACCTCCTCCTTACCTCCCCTCCCCCGCTGCCCTGCACAGGCCTTAGTCATGTTCTCTCTACCCGATGCCAGGCCCAGACCTGGACCCCTGGGCACTGCGGGGGGACGGGAGCGGCGTGCGAGTGACGCCTGGGAGCCGCGGGAAGGGCGCGAACCCCGCCCTGCTGGGCGGCATGGGCAGCGGGGCCGGCCGGATGGAAACTGGCGCCGCAGCTGCCGCTGCTCCATTTTGGCTGAAGCCCGCCCCCTCCCCCCTTCCGTTCTGGCCTGGGACCTCGGTCCACGGCCACTAATGGCCACGGAGGAGCCGCAGGGCCTCTTAGCCACGCTCAGAATTCTCCCAGATGAAGAGGTTGAGGCAGACTGAAGAGAATGCAAGGCAGGTCTGGAGTGCCAAGTTACAGTGCATTGTGGGAAGGAAGAAAGGAAGGAATGAAGCTTTCTTCCGATTTAGGTGGTCAGAGAGATAGGATGGACACAGAGAATTGGAATCTCTGGAGAAGCAGGCTCAAGGACTCCCCAAAGGAGGAGAGAGTTCCATCTGAGGTTCACTGGAAATAAGCTTGGATAAGGTGAAGCCAGAGAGTGACCTTGAAGGGGAGCTGGAGAGAGTGGCCATTAGACTTGTGGTAGTTCATCCAGGAATGAACTGAGGAAAGTCCAAAGTTCTGTGGTGGCAGGGGAAATGGAGAGAAAGAAATGAATGCAAAGGTATTTCCTAGGAAGACTGCAGAACAATGCAGGCAGAAGGATACATATTACTGAAGCCAAGGTAGGGAAGAGAGCTAGTTTCAAGGAAAAGGAGGATGAACCCTGAGGAGAAGTTCACCGGCTATGGTTCTTAGGAACCTTGGAGAATTCCATTAGAATGAATGCAAGTCAAGTCTTGCTTTCTTCAGCTACTTTCAGCCACAGCACCAGGCTCCTTCCTGCACCCCCAATTTGAGGGACCCTTCCCTGACAGTTGGCATTTTTCTATAGACTAACCCTCCTCTTCTCGGCTGGATTGCATGCTGCAGCAGTTCAGAAAGATTGCTAAGGAAACTGTTCAAGAGAAGGACTGTGGGACAGAGGACTTCTGGTTTGGTGACAGGTTGGACCCCTCAGGCCTTCCAAGGACAAAATTCTACGTTTTGGAAAGGAACCTAGAGCTGATCACCTCTCTGTAGAAGTAACAAACTATCCACAGGAGAGTTCAAACTAATATCAGTATTCCATGCAGAGCTGGGCAAAATGCCATATACAAGAAGACCTGACCTCAAGAACCTTGGGGGTAGAAACTGCTGGTCATAACATTTTAGGCCACCTTCCCTCACCTCAAATAAAATAGCTGCTTTTGGGTTTTCTGCCTCACTATGAGCACTGATTTTTTTTTAAGTCCTTATACTGGCAACAAACTTAAAGAAGTCTGTAAGATTCACTTAAAATAAGCATCTTCCTTAACTTCATCCTCCTAATATTACTAACGTCAAAGAAGAGACCTAAATTAGGAGAGAGTTCAGACTTCAGATTAATAGGTTCAATAGGCCGTGGGAATTAGAGCTCATCTCATCCAGTCTCTTCATTGTACAGATGAGGAAGCTGGCCCCGGACAGGGAAGGTGACTTGGCCCTGGTCACATAGGTGGTAAGTGCCAGAGCTGAGACTTGACCCTAGGCTCCCAGACTTCAAGGTAGAAATGTGCAGGAAATCAGAGAATTGTGTTCTTCAGCTTCAGCTTTCACATGAATCCCTTCCTACTGGCCAGGGACTAAGAGTAAAAAAAAATGCTGAAGAAAACAAAATGGTGCCATCTGATCAGACATGAGGTTATAGCCTACAGACTCATAGACTCCCTATGCAATGAAATAAAAGTGAGGCCAGATAGAATTACTGAAACAACTAAGGCCCTTTAACAATGATTTACCTAGCCAGTCCTAGCCAAAGCTGCTTGGAAAAACATGGAGAGGTTGAGGATATGCATTTTCACAGGCCCTCCGCCTACTTGACTAGACCAGCTTAGCCCCAAACAGCATGAAACACCACCCAAAACAGCCCTTCTGGGCCTGGTGCTGTGTGCTAAAGATAAGGGGAAGGGAGGGAAACACATTCCTATCAAGGCAACCTCCTGCATGCAGCTCAGTCCTTCTCAGCTACCTGCTACTAGTGCTTTCTAGCACCTCCCCCACAAGTAAAGGTGAGGGAGTGGTAAGCTCCAACTGGAAGCATTCTGAGGCTTCCCTTCCTCCTTTTGGCTTTCCTCACACCAGCTTTCACTCCCTCCCCCCTGCCTCTGCATTACCATCTCATAAATTGGTCCTTTGTTCTGAAATCACTCTCACTTTACTCTTCCTTAAAAGATAGGCCATCCCTTGAGCAACTCCTTAAAGAAGTCTATAGGTTGAATAGGTGTATCTCACTCTTAAGTGAGAATGTGATAGGACTTTAGCCTGAAAGGGCCAGGGTCTCCCATTGCAATCTGGACCATCTCCAGTCATCCTGATGAATATCAGGCCACTGGACCCAGATGGCTCAGGAGAAGAAAGTGAGGTTGGTGACCTTGCACCAACCTCTAACTGAAATTTATTTAAACATAGGATTCTGAGAAGGGGTTCGTGTCACCAGACTATAAGAACCCTTAGTCTAGTTACTTACATGCTGTTTCCCCCATTCGAATGTAACGACAAAGACTGGTTCTTTGGTTTGTTTTTTGAGGTTTTTTTTTAACTTTCTCTGTCTTCTCAACACTTAGCATAGGCCTTGGACACAGTAAGTGCTTACTGAATGCTTGTCTGTTGATTGTCATGAGAGGGAGCAGAGGCAGACTGGGAAGGGTTTGAAATGACAGAGGAAGCCACCAAAGTTTCTTGAGCTAGGCCTGTGATTTAAAGCTATCTATTGGACAGCTTTGTGAAGGCTAGATTATGGAGGGAAGAGGCAGGCAATAGGAGGCTAAGAGAACAAAGGTGGCACTCATCTGAGTAGAAAGAAAGGAAGAGATCAAAAATGTGAAGATAGGAGAAGTGTGAAGGTAAGACTTGGCAACTGCTTGGATATGAGATGGGTCAGGAAAGCCCTGTCAAGAGTAAGTCCAAGGTTGGAAACCCAGGTTACAAAGATGCTCACAGCCTTGACATAAATAGGGAAATTAAGAAGCAGCGTAGGTTTGGGGGAAAAGATACTGTATTCTGTTCTAAAGATGCTGATTTCAAGATGACTTTGCGACAGCCATGTGAAGATGTCCAGGAAGCAGTTGTTGATGTAGGGCTGGCAGACTATGTTGACTGAACCCAGTGAAGTTGATGTGTTCATCCTTCGTTGCTGGAGAAGACCATGTCATCAGAGAAATAATGACATGACTTGCACTTGACTTTTGTTTTTGAGTGAGGGAGGGCTGTGCAGGTCACTTTTTCTCCTTGACTCTTAAAGCCCTTCCAAAGGCAGCCCCTTCCTCCCTTTCCATCTTCTTACATCCTCTACTGTCCAGTGACACTGGCCTCCTTGCCATATGATAATGCTTTTTCCCAACTATGTACTTTTTCCTTTGCTTTTCTCTGTGCCTGGAATTCTCTCCCTCTTCATTTCCATCGCCTGGCCTCCTTCAAGTCTCAGCTCAAATTCCACCTTTCTTAAGAAGCCTTTTCAGGTTGCCCTTAAGGTTGGTGCCTAACCTCTAAGATTATCTCCAATTAATCTTGTATATATATCTTGTTTGTACAAAATTGTTCACATTACCGTGGGAGTTCCTTGAGTCCAGAGTTTGTTTCTTTGTATTCCCAGGGCTTCATACAGTCCGTGGCCCATGTATGCCACTGCTGGTTGGCTTGGATCCACTTGACTCAGGCATATCCGAATCTCCACCTAGGAAGCAGGAAATGGATGACGGTCCAACAATGGAGACTATAAAGGTGTGGTCAAACACATCAGAGGAGAAGCAGGAGAAAGCAGTGTCATAAAAACCCAGGGAGGAGAGAGTGTCTGGGTGGGAAAGATGGTCAGCAGGTCCAATGCTGCAGAGAAATCAAGGATAACTGCAAACAGGTAAGTGGCTTTAGCCATAATGCTAGTATGCATGCAAAGCCAAATTGTAAAGGTGTAAGAGTGAGTGAGAGTCCAGAAAGTGATTCAATGAGTGCACACTGCTTTCAAAGTGTAAACTAGATCTGTCAAAGTGAATTGGAAAGGACCTTATAGGTCATGTGGCACAACATGGGGGGAGAAGTTGTTGTGAGACTATTATGGAAGGTCAAGTACATAGCCAACTGGAGAGTGCCATTATGTTGCCACTTGGAAATTGTGACTCACTCTAACAGCAGGAGGCGTGAGGAAACAAAAGAATAGCTTTGAGAGCCAGACTAAAAGGGAAAAATTTGCTTTGTCTGATGTCCTTTCCTTCTGCTGGTCATAGTGCTGTGACTGGGCCTGCTTAAGGGGCCCTGAAGGGAACAGGAAAGGAATTCTACCTCCAACACGACAGGCTAGTTTTAGCACTCTGCCATCAGTCAGGCCATCAGGAATATTTATCCAGTACCCACTGAGCCCAACTATGTGGAAGTCACAAGACAAAATAACATAGATTGTCCTTGCCTTGGAAAAGCTTCTAGTTAGGGAGAAAATGCCCACAATAAATGAATAAACACTAACAAGGCAGCAGAATGGGAGGAATTGATTGTCCACATGGGACCCTAACTAGCACCCGTTCCACTTGGAGAAATGCTTTGTGAACTTCTTGGCATACAAAGTGCAAAAGGGACTGAAAGTCAGGTTCCAATTCAGTTGAACAAGCATTAATGGTACCTATTATTACAAAGCACTTGAGGCTATATAGATACATAGGCCCTATCTTCATGGAAATTACCGTTCATTAACTGAGTACACACATAGCTGTGGTACAAAATCAAATATGACAGATGCATCAGAATGCACCCAAGTGCAAGGGGGATTATTTCAAGCTACAGAGAGCAGGCAAAATCTGGGAAAGGAAGATGGATTTATATAGCACCTACTATACGCAGATACTGTGCAAAGTGCTTGTTACAAATATGATCTCATTTGTTTTGAATTGGACCTTGACCTAAAGGTAGGCTTTCTTGCTTTTTTAAAAATTGTTTCATTTTTAGTTCTGATTTCATTCAGAATTAAATTCCTTAATTAAATTAATTCCTTCGTCAAGGAGTAGGGTTTAAATAGTCAGAGCCTGGGGTAGGACCAGCTTGGTTTTTTAGGATGTGGGAGACTTGAGCACCCTGGTGGGTAAAGGAGCTAGCAGAAAGTGAGAGGTGTTTGTTGACAGGTGGAATGTGGTGCACCAGGCAAGGAAGAACTAGACTGAGGGCACACATGACATTCAATGAAGACAACTCTTCCTCTGGATCCAGAGGGGAAGAGAACATCTGAGATAGCTTCTTCGTACAAAAAAAAAATCTGGATCATCCTGCTGAGGATCAGGGGTTAGAATGGGATGGGCGAAGAGCAAATCAGGTCAGGAACAGCCATGTGGAATGTGTTAAGGAGGTGAAAGGGCAAATAAAAGGCTAGCCTCGCAGGAGTGCATAATTTGTTCATGGTAAGGGACAAAAGCACCTAAAGAAAGCTAGTCTTTTCATAAATGTCCCCACCGCCCCCTTCAAAGCGGGCTTCGAAGGGAAAACTGACCAACGCTGAGAAATGAAGCCAGAAGAGGAAGGGAAGTTGGAGATAAGATGGAGAATAAGGTCAGGAGGGAAGCTTTATTAATATTTATGAATAACTTAAAAAAGAAAAAAGTATAACATGTTCACCTGGTGGCTCAATCAGACACTGTACACAATACATACATATTTGGGGAAAGTGAAATCCAAGGAAGTCCTAAGGACGAGTCTCATTCGTCGGAGTCTAAATCACTGTCTCCAGGAATCGAATGGCAATCTTCGCTGTCATCCTCATCCTCAGACAGACGCACGTGGCTGAGGACACTCGGCCCACCACGCTGCTCTTCTTCCTCTTCCTCTGATACATCATATCCGCCTAGGCTGCTAAAGCTGTTATCTCGAGTATTTGATTTGGGGTCAGGCTCCTCATAGCTCCCGTAACTGAGGAGAGAAAGTCATGGGCTCATGAACTCAGGGGATATCCTCACCCTCCCACTTTCCACCCTCAGGTGAGCAAAGTGACCTCCCCAGGAGACCACAAATGCTGCCCTGCATGACAGAACCCATTCCTAATAATTTGGAGATGTCATGGACAAGGAGCTTGGAGACAAAACATCACCCTTTCTGACACTTTGTGGAAATCATAGTGTACTGCTGTGCACGTGGAGCCCCTGGTAGGATGCTGTGGTACAGAGGAGCAACCTCCTCTACCCCCTCTTCTTGCTACTGAGGCCTGTTACCTGATGTTGCTGTCCTCCATCCCATGAGAGGCTTCACCAGCATCTCCTTCATAGGACATCATGCTCTCATCATTATCCATGCCCATTCTTGTGTTCTCTTGCAGCACATGGGGTTGTTTGGGCCTCATTCCACCAGATTCTGTGTCAGAGTCACTGCCGCTCTCACTCAGCTGGATAGCTGGAGAAATGGAAAAGTTCATTAGCCCATACCTACCCTACCCTGTTTCCCAGGCCTTGTCAGGATAAGCGTGACAAAAGCAGTCCTTAGCTAGCCTGGCCTAGGGGCCTCTCTAAAACAGTCATTCACAGAGAACTTGCATGCATTTTTTCCTTTGTGGCTCTCCTGTACTAGGCTCCTTCCTGGTAGACAACTGCACGATGTGCAGTTTGAAAATGCATGCTGAACTTATTTCCTCTCCCCCCAAAGCCAATTTTCATCACTTTCGCCATTGGCAACATATCTTCTCTTGATCCCTTTGCCACACTGTACATACCACACACCTCCCAGTCCTGGCCAGTATTCACACTAGGCTTATCTAGCCACCCTTTCTCCCCCTGTCATTCTTAGCACCTCTTCTGCAGCATCTCCCAGCCTGCTACAAGTTATCTAATTACGCACAACTTTGGTTAAGCACCAAGACTGCAAGGCAGACACAATGTATGGTCAACAGCTTTCAGTGTGGCTGTAAGGTTGCTGTGGTAAGCCAGATGTAAACAGACCGAGACTTACAGGAAAAAGGATTATCTCCTTCATCATCGCTCCCAGCATCTTCCTCCTCGTCCTCAACATCAGACATAAGCAAATCTTCATACAAGACGCTAGACTGAGGCTGCTGTGCAGCCCCTTCCTCTTCATCTGCAAGGTCAGCATCCCCATCTTCTTCCTATATAGCACAGATGGACAAAAAAAATTCCCACTAAGGGACACAGGGGACTGACCAGAAGCTACCACCAACTCCATCCACCATCTCTGAAAGAGTAAAGTGATTTGGCGAGTTGTGCTTGTTTAGCTGGCTACTCTGTCATATGATCTGGGTTCGCTTGCTGCTGTCACTTTGGAACTTGGCCTGCTCTGCGACGACAGGACTCCTCTCCTATGGATACAAGTGGTCAGAGACTTTCTATATGCATACTCACTGGGGCTGGAGTCTTAGGTTTCCCATCCTCCTCCTCCTCAAACCTTTCAATATCTACAGAGTCTTCCTCGCTCAGCCTACCTCGGCCCTGGTACATCTGAATGAGGAACACAAATAGCACACCATTGAGTGGGGTGCCAGCAGAAGGAGCAGTCACCCAGAGCAGGTGGTCATCGTGGAATGGCCAAACCAACCCCACGACTGCTGGGGGCTGTTCATGGAGCTTAAGAGTCTGTGGACTTCTCCCTGAATTCCTTCTCCGGGATAGATCCCCAAGTCTAAAGTGAGACCCCAGAACACAAGAAAGGGATCTAGTGTGTTCCTCCTACTTCTTCCTATGGAATGTTAGGGAGAAGTTCTTTTTGAATCACAAGCTTTCTTTAGGCTGAATTATCCAGCTCAAGACAGATGACCAAGGAGACTTCTTGGGCTTCTCAGCCCTTTCAATGTGGATCCCTAAAGAAAGCTAGAAGTAGTCCTGGTCTACTGCCACCTAGAGAGAATGTTTTGCAGTCAGCTCCTGAAATCCCTGAGGAAAAAAAACTCTAGTGCTTCCTTGGAGTTGCCCACCAGGTTACCCTGACATGGCAGACACTTTTCACAAATTGAAACATTATTTGCACTTCTACTGTGGTATCTACATGGGACCAGTACCTGACTCTGTCAATGTAGAAATTAGTCATGTGACCTGCCACTTATTTCAGGCCTTCTTTACAGAGAATCAAAGGGTTAGTGGCTTATCATGACTAAGAAATCATTTCTTAGAGGGAAACAATTCTCACCTGAACCCCCTGCTTCTCTGGGGTGGTAGTTGGTGTGTCCATGGCAGACATATTGCTTTCATCTTGGTATACTGAGGCATCTCGAGACATACTTAGGGATGTGTTCGTATCATAAAGGTCAGGAGGCTGTGGTACAAAACATTCCTTAACATTTCTTTAGAAGGAGAAAGTAAGAAAAGTTTAGAGAACCTGACATTAGGAACATTCTTAGAAGAAAAAGGCACAGCAGCCTGGTATGAAAAGGAAAAGCCAGGCTTGGAGGGATTTGTAAAGCTGCCCATTCTCACAGCAGGGCATCTATCAGCGCATGCCCAAAAGAACATAAGCAAGGCAGGCAACACCAGGGCTGGGGCTAGCTTAGAAAGTGGCCTCTTCGATTCACTTTCTTCTAAGTCTTTTCTGTCTCTTAGAGGCCTCTAAGGTCAGCACTAACTTATATGGCTGCCTTAGAGAAAAAGAAAGTTTTGACATGGTATTTCTACACAGCGAAGAATATGGAAGAGTTTTTATGGAGTGTTTTCTGTAGTACCAAAAAATAAAGGAACAGAAGGAAACGGACAGAATGAGAACAAAAAGAATTCCTGATGGGGTTTGGAAAGAATTTTTTAAAATTCAGAAATGAGTTTCTTTTAAAATATAACCAATAATCAATATAACCAAGTAAAGCAGTATAACCAATTTCTTTCTTTCTTTCCTTGGAGGTAATTGGAGTTAAGTGACTTGCTCAGGGTCACACAGCTTAGGCCAGGTTTGAACTCAGGTCCTCCTGACTTCAGGGCCAGTGCTCTATGCACTATGTCACCTTAGCTGCCCCACAAATTTCTTTTAAAGTATAACCAAGCCTCTAGAAACTACATCAGAAACTTAAAATAACTCTTTAAAAGCCTCCAGAAAGAGAGCCAACATCACTCTGCTAATTGCTACCCTCCAAGTATGCCAGCCTTCTGGCATTACAGCTTAGCTAAGTATAGCAGAGGATGAGTCAAAGTAGGGAGGCAGACAGTTCTGTGTAAGAGGAGTAGATCACCCTCATCTCCATGTGATAGAGGTAACTTTGAGCTCCCCAGGTCTCATGACGATATAAAAAGCCAAGTGAGAAGGGGGATGGGCAGCCGGAGAACCATAGGGCTCAAGAGCAGTATGGCCCAGCCCTACAGCCACCAGGGTCCTCTGCTCAGAAAAGGTCCTGAGAAGGTCTTGAAAATCCTTATAGGAAAGACTAGCAAATAACCCAATCTCAGAATAAAAAAGTACCACAGAATGTGGAGGGTGTAAGCACACCAGAGGAAGAGGCTCTGGCCTCAGCAGCCTCCGATAATACCTATCAGAAAGCAGACACCTCTCTACCCACTAGCCCCATGGCTGCCCTCTTCAGAAATCAGAAAGATCATCATCAACCAAAGACTCGCTTAATTTTGCCTTGAAGACAAAACATGGGAGTATGTGGGGAAGGGATTGAGTCCAAGGTCAGTTCAAAATCCAGTGCTCCCAATTTTCTGCAACAGGAAAACCTGCCCAGGAGATCCCCTGGTCCTCATTCACCTGAGGAGTATACGGTCCTGGGGTCATTGGATCTAGACTTTCCAAGTCGGCCTCTTCCAAAGCTGCTTCCTTAGCTGTACATATGTCTTTCTCAAGCTGAGTCAGGTGTTCATCATACTAGAAAAACAACCAAAATGTAATGAAGTACCCCAAGAAAGTAGGACATTGTTTCAGGCTGGGTCCCAGGGAAGCACTTTTTGCCACCTACCTCAGCCAAAGTCTGGTGGCAGATGTTTACAATCTCCTGAGCAGTTTTGGTGTACTGACTATCAGAACCTATAACAAAAAAGGAAAAAGCCATCACTTGGCTGCCATCAGTTCTGTAGCTCTCTATGCTGTCATTTCATCACCAGAATAGTGTCATTATCTTAGTACCCTTGGTCATCAACTTCTTTTGTGACCCTGGGCAAGTCATTTTCTCAAGGCCTCAGTTTCCTCCTCTGCAAAAAAAAAAAAAACCCCAAAACCTTGGACTAAGCAATCCCAGGGGTCCCTCCAGCTCTAACCCTAGGAGCCTCTGATCTCAAGTTTGGCATTTTGCATCATTATTTGGAGGTGCCTGTCAGCTGAGTAACAAAATTCTCCATTTGAATGTAGATGCTTCCCATCAGCCTGTAAAAAAGGACAGGAATATCAGACTAACATGATAATTATCGCCTTGGTCTCCAATATTTACCAGAGCATGAAGCAAGGAGATATGGTCTGTATACATGAACCTCAAATCCTGTATCCACACGGATTACAAACCTCTTTGAGAATGGAATGGCCTATTTAAAGTAATGACCCTCTTAGAGATTCACTGAAACGTGCCCCATTGGAGCTCTGTCCTAACACAAACTGCCTGCTCCAAACCCAAATAACAGAGGCCAATACCATCAGTTCTCAAGTCAATGATTCCCCAGTGCCAATAGAGCCAGAATCAAAAGTTGGGCCAGGAACACTCCAACTAAGTGAGAAGAAAAGCTCCACGATTCAGGAATGTGGAGGGTCCTAATCTCCCAGTGGGCCCTCAGAAACTTAGAGGGTAAAAGAGGATGACAGTTAAGAGACCCTGTTTCCCAGACAGGGACAGACTACTGCAGTTAATGGTTGGGGTTCCCACAGGTCCGAGTACTCCCACAAGGCTCTCAAAAGTATATTCTCTACAACTTGGGACAAGTCCAAAGAGGCCAGTGAGGGGGGAAATCCTAACTACACATCTCTCAGTAGCTCATATCCCTTACTTCTATCATGGGGATGTTTGGACAGAGCTTGCCAAGCCCTTTCCTTTCCATTCAACAGCTACTAAAATGCCACCTTCTCCAGGAAGCCCTCCCTAATTGGAAAAGAGGTGGGAAGATTTCTTTTCCATCCCCATCCTCCCAGACATGCAATTTCCAGGACTTCACTTACACCCCACAAAGAGACTTAACCCCTTATAATGCCAAAGAATACCTATTTACATATTTATTCCTGTATCTGTATGTCTTTAGTAATGTCTGCTTTCACTTGTCAGTCTTAGAGATTCTAAGCTCACAGAGTGCAGGGGCCATAGCTACTTAGCTTGCCTAATATACCACAAATTGGCATCTCCATGTTTTTGATGAGGACAGTGATGGTGGAGTTTGTAAAGCATTCAGAGCCATAAAACAAAGGGCAGGAAATCTGGAAGCAATTCTGTCGCTCTCTTAGTGCTGACTAGAATGTGTTTAGTTGGGGGCTTCACAGCTGAATGAAGGACAGGCAGAACTGGAAGAACTGGAAAGGTGAATGACAAGGCAGGCAACATGACCTGGTCTCCTAAGGAACCTGGAAAAGACAGTCACTGAGTGGAAACCAGAGTATGTTTGTTAACTGTCTAAAGAGTTGCTATACGAAAAATGGTGGCCACATTTTCAACATCTCCACTGATTTTTTTTTTTAAAGAAGGAAGTAGATTGGAATTGCAGAAAGAGGTTGTCTAAAATAGCTGTACAGAACAACTTCTGGTCACCAAAGTAAGTAAATGAATATTACATTATCTCCTGGATCTATAGAAAATCATTACTTTGCCTTTAAGAAGAACGGCTAAATGGCAACAGCAAGTGAAATTTTTAACCAATTTGAGTCTGGAGATATGTCGCAGCTATGGCCCCAACCAAATCCAGGATAACGATCCTGAGGAATCTGGAAAGTGTCTGTGTCTAATGTCACTAAGGAGCCAAGAGGGTCTTACAGTCTGAACTGATCAAGTGAGAAAGCCTCATCATTGCCAGTAGGCAGCATTGGGCCACTACTCATCTGAGAAGATACAATCGTTAGACTAAAATGAGACATTCTGTACGATTCCAAACATGAATCTATAAACACAATAATTATTTTGTGCCTTCATTCTCCCAGGGTGTCCCCAGTACTAAAGATGAAACCCTGAACCTTTGATATTTTGACAAGGAGGGAATACTTGGTTGAAGAAGATACAAGTAATATACATGATTGTCTCTCTCCCGTTCTCGTTAAGCTGTGGCCCAAAGCAACTCTGAAGAGATTGTTGAAGAAATTAGCGTAGGCAGCGTCACTCAGATCAACCGGCAACTCTGCCAAGAGCTTAAGGAAGCTAGGTTCCACCAGAACTGAAAAGCACTTCTATTGTCAGCTCTAAGTTTACCTCTATGATAATGGCACAAGAAAACAGAACCATTACAGACATGTTCAGTGTTTCCATGCAGAGGCACAAGCAAACATCAGGAATAAGTGAATTATAGTGCTTTAGTGAGAAACACTACACCAAGGCTGGAGCCAACAATGGACAATATGACCAGGGAGAAAAAGATTAAGATTTCTCTCAATCACTTTCATATGTGGGAGACAAGGAGAGTTGCTCCTGCTTCTCACAGATGAGCCCACAAACCCTGCTCTAGTGACCTGTTGGGACAAACTTCCCAGGAAACTTTAGGAATTGCAGTGCTGATACTTCCTCAACAGAATTTGGGGATTTTGTCATCCATTCTCCCATCAATCCAATTATAACCATTCCTCAAACAGTATTATCCTTCCTCTTAAGTCAATGAACTTCAATTAGGTGATGAAATGAATAGAGCACTGGACTTGGAGTCAGGAAGACCCAAGTACAAACCTGCCTCAGAAACTTAGTAGTGGTGTGAGCCCTGGCAAGTCATTCAAGTCTCAGTTTCCTCCTCTGTAAAATGAGGATAACACTTTGTAAACCTTAAAGCACCAGCTAAAAATTATTTTCCTCCTTCTATGCCAAGACAAAAATGGATTAACACCATTACCGGTAAAGTTGTGGGAGAGATATGTATTTGCCGACATTCATCATGCATGTTTTTTCAAAAAACAGCCATATGGACATCTTCAGTGCTTGGTAAGAAATCTACCCAGCAAATTCTTACAGAAATTAAAGCTCATAAAGCCATTTGTACATGTCAAAAGCTAGTCATCAAAATTTTTCTGTTATATAGAATGTGGGTCAAGCGCTAAGATCCCAAAACAAGAGCCAAAAGAACCATGCACACACATCTGCAACTGGGAAATAGCTGCAACCTTGGATGAGGGTATAGAGTCTACACTTAGGGCACAGCCTGTGGGTTTCTGAAAAGGACATAGGAAATAGCCATTTGTCTGGAATCTCACTGAGGAACCTTTTTAACTGGGTTTAAACTAAGAGTCCTGCTAAATGGAAATCACATGATGATGACAGTAACTCACACTGGCCAATAACTTAACAAGATGACAGAAATAACTTACACTCACCAAAAAGAAAAAAATGTATATCAGGTTGATCTGTTTTCAGAGCCAATCTAAGTTGAGTTATTCAAAGAGCAACAGGTTCTTTTGTTTGAGACTATATGACATAGTCTCACTTAAAAAGTAGATTCATAACAAGGGACTCTTCCCCCCTCCCCCCACCACCAGCCCAAATCAGCATAATCACAATGCTCCAGTGTGTTTTAAATACCATATTAACCAGTAAACTAAGCTAGACCACCTGTTTTCCTTCACAACTAATTATTTGAAGGAAATCATTTGGACTCGAAATCTTGGGATTAGTTTAATTTAATACAGTTTTTACTAGTTCACTAGTTCACATATGGGGAAAGCTGAACCATGGGGTCACTTAGGTCACCCCTCTACTCTGACCCTTAAAAGAGCAGGGGGAAGGGGGAGAGGGGAGGAGACTACAGTGTGATATTTTGAAAAGTGCTAGCTCCAAAGAGTCAGGAAGGCCTGGATTCAGGTTCTGTCTCTGACATGTAATAGCTGTGTCACCATAAGCAAGTCACTTAAACTCTCAAGACAACTTCCTAAAACTAAATTGTACAAAAATGGTGCCCATCCCTTATCAGGGAAAACAGGTCAGAACCAGTGTTTTTAAAATTACTATAAGATGTGAATTTTTTGTGATTGGGCTTTTTAAGTATAATCCCCGCCCCCTTTTCATTTCTCTTGGTACAAAATGTCACACTTTTTTTGGAAAATCAGTCCTTTTACGGCAACACTGTATTTCATTTGGTTCAAGTGACTTTGTTTCAATTCTAAGTGGGATTAAAAATCTGTTTAAAATGTTTCACATACTACAGGGCTATCAAAAAGGATGTTACATTGTTTAAAACTTTATCCATTTTAGGCTTTAAGATCAAGTTGATATTTACAAATCTTTCCACTTGCTCTATCAATGAAGAGGAAGCTAATGAGGTCAGAAGGATTTGAAGTCGGAGGACCTGGCTGTGCCATTTGTGCCCTGGGTGACCTTGGACTAAGTGCCTAGATGAGTAAAATGAGGGATTTGGACTGAATTGTGTCAAGGGCCCCTCTAGTTTTCAGAGCTTACGTGTTAATTTGGGGCAAAACCTGAATTTGCAGTTCTGCAAGCTGGGTAATGTCTAATTTCTTCATGAAAATTGTACTATCAAGCCTCCCTGGGCTCTCAAAGGGCCTGGAGGCAGAGGCCTAGTATATCTGAAGACCAGCCTAATGAAGGGCAGGGCAGAGGCTCATTACCAGGTGGTTAGCCATATGGGGGGGGGGGGGGGAGATGGATTTTTTTCCAAAACAACTAATAAAACCGTCTCCCAAGATCATAGTAAGTAAAAGTCACACTCTACACTAGCAGGCAGCTAAGTGGTCTAGTGGATATAGTGCTGGACTTGAATCCTGCTTCAGATTCTTCCTAGCAAGTCACTCAACCTCTGTGCCTCAGTTTCCTTATCTGTAAAATCATGATAACAGCACCAACCTCAAATGAGATAATGCATAACATGCAGCACTGCCAACCTGTGTTGGTGAGCAGTAACAGAAGAACTCAGGACATGCTGTGAGGGGCCCCAACTTGGTGTGGATGCACCAGTGGGGATGGGGTGGGGCAGAAGGGTACTATCTTTATCAGAATTCCAAGCTCTGCCTCCAGCACACCCAGCTATGGAAAAGAATTCCTCTGAGGTACAGCTCCCTTTTTTGCTGAATTTTTGAAGGAGGGATTACTAACCTTTCAATGGTTTGGTTACATTTATTATTAACTGGTCTTTCCAAAACTCATCAGATATCTGCCTAGTACAAGGCATGCTCAAAGAAGGCAGTCTAGGCAAATGCTCCAAAGTGGTCTAGGGGAAGCTAGGGGGTTGGAGAGGCTTAAAGTACAAAGAAGAGGAACTAGAATATTGGCAATGCATGGCACTACTGTTAGCTTTTGGTTTCTGCCTTACAAAATTACCATAGTGGGCTGACTTTAGGTCATACCTGTTAAAACATCTGTGAAAGTTAACAAATAGCACAGTGAAACATCACCAGGCTTGTACAAATAAGATGGGGCATGGGGGAGGAAGCTGACTTCCTCCATCAAAATAAAGCTGGCTCTCCAGAGCATTCGTGATCAATGACCAAGTAAGAACTATTAAGATGTATGAAATGGCTGTGTTCCTGGGCCTTTAGGCAGAACGACAGCACGAGCAAACAGAACTTGGAATCAAATGAGGTACTTTCAATATGTTGCCTGTCAGTAGGGACATCTCTCATTTGTCCCTTTAGCTCTTATTCAGAATCTTCAACTCTAAGATACATTTATGACAGTATCTTCCTTGCCCATTTTTATAGGCATCTGTTTATGAATAGATGTGGAACAAGATAGCTTTGTATTCAGAGTCCAGTAGGTGACTCCTTTTTTCCCCTTTGCAGCTTCTCTAGCCTGCTCTGTAGTAACCCTTACCTAAGGGCTGAGGCACAATCAAGGTTAGGCAACCACACTGACCCCACATCCTCAAACTAGTCCCACTCATTCATCCAATTAAAGATTTCCTGGAGTTCAGAGTGCATCTTTCTGAACGTCTCATCCCCAGGCTTCAGAAGTGACCTCAGACAACACTGAGATAGTGCCACAAAGAACCATTCTTATTTCGGGCTTTCACTAAGCAAGACAAGTATCCAGGAGAAAACCGATTCTTCCATCAGCACAGAGAAGCCCAGCCAGAAACAAGATGGATGTTCCTCTGAGCAGAGCATCATCTGAGCAGAGGCCTGGGACTCTGCCCTATCTCTAGCAACAGAACTCCAGGCCTCAACAAGAGATCAGAGAGCAGTGGAGTCTTCCCATCTTATGGGAGAGCCCCTAGATATACTCACCATTGTACTTAATGCTATTGGCTAGGATAAGGTTCACATCATCCAGGAAGGCATCCCGATTCTGATACTTGTGCTTAGAGATGTTCTATAATTAGAAGAAACAAGCAGTTAGATCCAAACTCACAAGCAGGAAGTGCCAAAGGGATGTTGCCAGCTCAAAGCCCTCACCTTTCGGATGGTTTCCAAGTCCATTGGATTGACAATCACTTTATAATAGTCTGGAACAAACTTCTTATTCACTGGGTGATGAAATGGCCAAGACTACAGGAAAGAGAAAAATGAGTAACTCGAGCGACCAGCTTTACAGCATAAGCTTGAGCTTCTACTGCTCCTTCTGCTCTAATCCTGACTGCCCCTTTTCTCAAGTTCACACTAGAAAACAATCTTCCAGCTTAGCTCTGGATTTCTGAAGAACAGAAGCTTCAAATGAACAGTACTATGAGCTAAGAGGCAAAGGGGAAAATAAACAACCCTAGTTCATCAGTACCAGAGTGGTGTTCAACAAAGGAGTTCTCAAGTGGAAGTCTCTTCATTGGGATGCTAGGTGCTCTCATCTCATCAGGGGCATTTACCTGCTGAGAGTCACAAAAACTGCAAACAAAGGGCTCCGTGCCTTCGGGAGGGCCACTACACCGTGGTAGCCTCTGTCCTCCACATACCACCTATGTTCCCGGAGATCAGGAAGAATTGTGGAACCTTAGTACTGGAAGGGCCTCAATCCCTATCTAATGTAAGAGTATTCTTTAGAACAACCTCCCTGTTAGATGGTCAGCCAGCTTCTTGAATACTTGCAGTGACAGGGACCTTACTACAACGCAAGGCAGAAGGCTCTATTTTTCTGAACAGCTATAACTATTTGGCTTCATATACTAAGACAAAATTTATTTTCCCTCCATGGAATTTCAACTTATTGGTCCTAGTTCTTTATGGCCAGAGTAATTCTGCTGCTTCTTCCAAATGACAGCCTTTCACATATTTGAAGACAGGTAGTATGTCAACCTCTACGTCTCTTCTTCAAAACAAGGATTCTCACTTTCTTAACCTTGTCCTCATAGAACATGGTTCCCTTACCAAATTGCCTTCTTCTGGGCATGTACCAGCTTTCCGATGCCCCTCATAAAATGTGGTGACCAGAACTGAACTTAGTACTCCAGATGCAGGCTGACTACGGCAGAGGACAACAGAACTATTCTATCTCTAGTTTTAGTTTGGTCAAAGGGCATGTCAAAGGGCATCTGACATCAGGCCCTTGGCATCCCCTGTTTAGACAATTCTAATTGCCTCCTAAAATAGTTTCCCTTCCTTCTCATTTTCTCCTCTGTATACACATCTGCCAAAATAATCTAAAGGCCCAGTTCGGGGTACCTCAGGTAAAACAGAATAACAAACCTAGTAGGGATCCCTCTTGCCTCTAAAACAAAAAGAAATCCAAATTGGCATGTAAGGTCCACCACCAACTAGCTCCAAGCAGCCTTTGTAGCCTTGTCTCACATTACATCCCCTTCATACACACAATGTTCCAGTTGTTCCCCCAAACTTGCCATGGCATCTCCCACATTCCGAGGTCACACCAGCCCAGAATGCATTCCCTCTTCATAGACACCTTTTAGAATCTCTCTTATCCTTCAAGGCTCAGCTTGGGTGCCATCTCCTCCATGTAGTCTTCCTTGATTCCCCCATCTGAAAATGTTCTTCCTCCTCAAATTTTATTAGAGAATTGTGTCCAGAACTTTCCTTTATAACCATCATACTTATCTCAGTAGAATGTAAGCTCCTTGCGTGATCATGAAAGTTTTGCATCTTATGAATCTTGGAGTCAATTGAAAACCTGCAGATATTTTTCACAACATTTTAGGTCTTTTCCCCATCCTATACTTGTATAGTTGAATTTTTAAAAACTGAAGTGCAGAATGCTGTTAATGGGCTATTCAATTCCACCCTGTCAGATTCTAGTCTCAGATACCTTTTGGGATCCTGATTCTGTCATAGTATGAGCTACTGCTCCGAGCTTCATGTCACTTACAAATACATAAGCAGTCCATCCACACCAACACCTATGATGTAGCAGTCAGGAAGACCCAGGTTTGAATCCTGCCTCAGACACTTAGTAGCTGTGTGACTGTTGGCAAGTCACATTACCTCTTGGGGCCTCAATTTCTTCCTTTGTTAAATGAGAAGACTAGACCTGATGACTTCTAAGGATACTTCTGTCTCTAAAAGAGCAAAAAGTATATTGAATAGAATGGGAACACACCTCCCACCCCGACCCCAGACTAGTGCTCTTTGTTTCCAGCCCAGCCCTCACAGCCATCATCCAAGGAGATGACTCCTATGAAGAAGGCGCCAGCCACCTCCACCAACTGCCACCTACACAGCGAGTTAGCCAGCCAAGCTGAAGCAGCCAGGCTCCTAGAGGGACAGTAAGTCAACATAAGCCAAGCAAATCAAACCACCATCTGACCCTAACGAAGGCAGGCAAGGACCCTGAACCCAAGAGCCTTGGAAGAGCAGTGTTTCCAGCCTTGTGCCCTCAGCCATCCTCCTGGGAAGAAAACCCTGGGGAGATGCAGCCTGGGGACTGACTGCTCCTGCAGAAGCTATGGACACAGCTACCAAAGATTGAGAAAGGAAAACCCTGGCCACCAAAGTCCTTGGTCCTGTCCAATGGCACAACCACAGAGACCTAGAAGATTTTACCAGTGAAAATGACACTAGAAAAGAGACCTGAGCACCTGCTTTGCCACTCTACCCTAAGGACCATGGGACCTTTACTTCCATCTGACTTGCAGCTGAAACCTTTCCTATGTGTTACCTCCGTTCGAATAGGAGCTCCTTGAGGCAAGGACTGTCTGACTTTTCTCTCTGCATCCCAGCGTTTGGCACAGGGTGAGCCCTCCATACAAACGCTCATTTCTCTCCAGGCTGATGGCACAATACTTCCTTTCATAGCCTTTCCATTTCCATGCTCCACATTCCCTCTGCCACCTGTGTGCCAACGCATGAGCTGTGCCCCAAGGCTGGAACACTCTCCATTTCAGAAACACTAACTCCCTTGAGGGCTCTACTGAAGTGCCACCTCCTGTCACAGGCCTTTCCTCATTCCCTTGGCTGTTAATCTCTACTTTGCCCCACTCCCAGTCTTGGAAATTACCTTTTGGTTTCTTGGTATTTCTTTTTGCATGTATCCTGTATTTACTTATCTGCACACGTTTCTTGCCCCCAGTAGGATATAAGTTTCTTGAGAGCAGTTTATCTTTGTTTTCCTAGTACAGAGTCTGCCATACAGTAGGGGTTTACAAATGTTTGTAGAACTGAATGGGGCTGAAGACACAGCCACATATGTAGCACACCACTAGAAACTTCCTTCCAGGTTGAACTCAATCCATTAATAGTTATTCTTTGGACCAGTCACTCAACTGGTTCCTGAATCCATCTAACTGTATTTTTATCCAGTTACCTCTGCCTCTTCTGGTTTGGATGAGGTTGTTGGGCCACTGTTCTAATCATCTTTCTGACTGAATCAACCTTACACACACACCCGCGCGCAACAAAGACCGTAGCCCCTGACCCCTGCACCATCGTCACACTGCCCAGAACAGAGGCCACCTACGTCTGGAACCACCATCATCTTCTGGGTGACGATATTGTCCAGAATGAAAGAGAATGCCACCTGGTCATCATCATCCAACAAGGGGTTAATGGCCTTCTCTAAGCGGGCCAGTTTATCTTCTTTCTGAAATGAAAGTTAGTGGGATGGTTCGGGCATGCGGCAGGCTTGCTGTCCTCTCCTCCTTCTGAAATCTCTCCTCATCCAGTTATCACAGCACCGGCTCACTTCTGATCTTCATTGTCCTGTCCCTCCCTCTCCCCACTGGTCCCCTCTCCACTCTCACCCTTTCCCTCCTGTCCCACCCCTTGCCCTGTCTTCATTCTGACAGACCTGGAACAATGGCAGCTCACCTCTTTCAGTTTTTCATCACAGAGATCCAGCATCGACTGAGAAATCTGAGTCAATGAATGCTTTGGCCCTACAATCATACCGGGAGATTTATAAGAGTCAAGACCGTTACCAAATAAGAGCCACACCACGTGGCCTGATTTCTTTTTTTAATTGAATTGTTTTTTCAAAGTTCCAAAATCTCTCACTTCCCTCTCCCCTTCCCCTACCCACAAGGACAAGAAAAATAAAACCCCTCATAAACATGGAGACGTGCAAAACATTTCCCCATTAGCGCACGGCCTGGTTTCGACCTTAACTTCTCTATGATATGAAGACGATACCACTAATTGTGGTTCTGACTGTGTGAATGGCTAGTGCTAAATGATATCATGAGCATTTCTTCCACAAAAAGGACGTGCAGTTTATGACCTGAGCTCCTGCTGACAGAGCCTGGCACTGTGAGTGATGCTCAGCCTTGTGACTGATTCAAAGTCATTCCTTCCATCCATGACTCCTGCACACTGACTTGGTCTAGATCAGGGAATTTTAACTTGGTTTCTTTTTTAATTTTCTGATAATGGTATACCCAACAGAATTGATTTCCTTTATAATCCTATATGTTTTGTGCATTTAAAAACATGCTTTGGAGGAATTCACCGGCTTCTTCACCAAGGGGTGCACGATACAAGCAAGGTGAGGAACCGCTGGTCTAGATCAGCGCTTCTTAAACTGTGGGTCATGACCCCATAGGAGGTCACAACCCCACAGCTTAAGAAGCATTGGTCTGCATGCTGCTGCGGTTCCAAACTATTCACAGAAGTGTCTAGCAGCTTAAAGCTGGGCTTCATAATATCCCTGACTTCAGTACCTGGTACTCGGGATCTTGGCAATTCCACTTTTTAGCATACCATACCAAAAATGGTCAGCTTGCTTATCACCCATTCTTTGAAAAGACTTAGCCCAATGAATATCATTTGATCCAAGCCCCTGGTGCTCATCCTGTCTTGCCATTTCATGGTCAGTAGAGTTTTGTATGAAACTAACCAAGAAGGTGGGTAGGATGGCAGTGGCAATCTGCTCTTATAGTAGTAGTAGATGGTTCTGGCATTGTTCCCTCCCAACAGATAAGGCAGGTATACCAATAGAGAATTAAGGATAAACAGAGTTCCTGGTGGACCTTTCCGAGCTGTTCTGTTGGCACTGCACAGTGAGGCTGAATTTCTAGCACCGATGTTTTTCTCTTATCTTGGTCTCCCATTTCCTTCTTGGTCATGGTGATGCTATATCACACTGCATTAGTAGCAACACCTGATGCTAGTTTTCAACTCTATAATGAACAATGTTACCAATACATAAGAGCTCTAAGTTACAAGCTCATGTATGACTTAACTCATCTTCAGGATTATCAATGGCCCCTATGTCCACTGTGCTAGCTCTCCAAAATAGTCCTTAACATTCCCAAGGCTTTTGGGAATGGGTATGTCCATGGCATTCAGGAGCTGTTGAATGAAGTATCTCAAAGAACTTATTTTTTATGCATAATAACCCCCTAAAGTCTGTCTGAAGACAGAATTAATGAATTCTACAAGGCACACTGAACTAGACATAAAATATATCAGCCACCTTCATAGTGATTGCTTCCTACTTCCAAGGCTATAGGCCAGATAGCTACCCTAAAAGTTTTTTGGATTAGATTGGGTATTTTTTGGTCTAGACCCGTAATTTCATCAATACAGTGAACTCCCAGTATGGAAATACCCTCCCACCAATGCAGTTCAGCAACTTGTCTGTAACTAAATATCTTGAGAGTTGATTGGCACCATGGTGTCGTGAGAAGGTACTCCATTCCAAGAGGTAGGACTTGAACTCAGGTCTTCCTGATTCTAAGGCTCACCCCTCTATCCACTCTGCCATGTACCTCCCTACCCTAAAGTCATGCTAACCATATCATGGTACGCTAAAAGCTTCAGTCTCAGTCTCATGGCTCTTGCAATTTGCTGAGATCTGGGGTCTGGGACCAACCTTCTACATGTACAAAATTAGACCAGCTGACCTCGCAAGGTCCTACCCAGCCAAGGAATTGGTGTTCCTTACCATTGTATGTGGCGCTATTTTTCACAATCAGTTCCAAATGCTCTCTGAATTCCTCCCGGGATGGGTAGAGGCGCTTACGGACATTTTCACGGAGTGTTTGCAGGTCCATGGGCCGGGTAATAATTTTATAATAGTCCTTCACAACTTTTGCATTCACTGGTGTATGGAAAGGATAAGTCTGTGCAAATGAGAACCAGCAATTCAATTCAACAACATTTAAGCACCAACTATGCAAAAGACATCATGCTGTGGAAACAACTCTTGCCCTCAAGATCAGTGGCGATAGGTCCTATCACTCTTCTAGAAAGACTGTAGTAAATGTAAAACAAAGAGTGAGACAAAACATTAGGAAAAATCTGAAGAGAGGGAGAGAGATGGAGAGAGCCAGAAGACTTGAATGGCATGGGTGGCAGGGGAAAGATAAGGTAAGTGTCCATGAAAAAGCTGGTCCTTAAAATAAGGCAGGGAAATGGGGGAAGGATCAAGCTTTTTCAGAGAAGGAAGACAACATGAGGAAAGGCACAGGAACAAAAGAGGCAGAACAAGAAGAGTTAGAGCTACACATGAAGGCCTTGAACATGCCAGACTCTAGAGTTTCCACTTTGCCTACTGAATAATGGGGAGTTAATGAAGGCAAGTAAAAGATCTTACAGAACCTGAGCAATGCAATGGAAAGGAGGCAAGAAGACCAATCAGGGGACTATTACAATAGTCCTGTCAAAAGGCAACAATGACCTCCCTGATCCACTGGAAAGAAGCAGATGGAGATGAAAGACACAAGGGGGTCTTAGACTGAACTTTGCCCTAAGGTCTCTCCCATACCCTAAAAGCCTAATCACCACCAGTTTTCCAGAGGGAGCAGGTCTGGATGACACCTCCCCCTAAAACAAACTACTGATGAAACCACATGCCAATAGTGTTAAAAGTCAGGCTGGAAAGTCCAAGTGGTTAAATTGAGAATCAAATTTTCCCACATCATTCTCCCCCTAAACAATTTAATGAACTTCTCAAGGGGGTCTGATGTTTTTAAAGACACTTAATTCTGCACCTGCCAAAACATGGAAGACCCAGGTTCATTTATGGCATTTCAGAGAAATCAATAGTTACAAGCATCCACTCCCCATATGAGGGCTTTGCCATCTTTCCTCTAGTAAATACAAAGTACTCACATTGGGAAGATCTCTCATGTCATTGATGATGGACTCCAGGATAGATGACAGTGTCACCATAGGATCTGTCCGTCGTCTATGGATAGACTTGTGGGGTCGCTGGAAATCAAAAGGTAGAAAGATAGATACAGCTATGCCCCTCTGGAAAAGCAAAGCCAGCAACAGTGTGACCAAGCAAGAAGAGTGAAGACTAAAGCAAGTATTAGACGGCAAGTGGGTCAGTGAGAAGCAAAGGAAGGAACACAGAGACTCACATTCAAATAATCACAATGAACAGTAGTCCCGACTCGGCGTTTCTTCTTGGGAGGAAGTTGCTGTTTAGGGAACTTGAGAACCAGCGATTTCCTTCTAACCTCATCTGCACTATAAAAACAATGCCAAGAGTGACCACCACTATGCCCTCAACCCCTAGGAAAGGTTCTGAAGTACCTAAAAATGGTTCTGGGGTTGGGAAGATAACTTAATGCCCTGCAGGCATCCTTCTTCCAAGGCTCAGCTCTGACAGGACCTCACAATATCTGTAACTTAATATGAAAGAAACAGGGCAAATCACAGCCTCTCTGGGCCTCAGTTTCTTCATATGTAAAATAAAGGAGTGGAATCAGATGATCTCCATGGTTCTTTCCAACTCTAGAATCTATGATTCTAATTTAGGAAAAAAAAAAAGCTTGGCCACAGGCCTCAATCCACATGGAGGTAAAGAAGAAATCCAAGTTGGTGTTGGAGTTCTCAAACCACACTCTTTCCCTACCCCAGTCAGTCAAGTCTCACCCGCCCCCCCCACCCCCGCTCTCCTCCTGTAGATGAATTCTGCCAACTGACTTAGGACTGCTCTTATTTCCCTTCCTACATACGCTTGCTCCACCTGGCAACATTTTGCAAAAGTTACAGAACTGTTCATGTACTTTGAACCAGCAATTTCACTTTTGAGAATGCAGCCCAAGGGAAAAAGGCCAGGTTGTACACAGATCTTCACAAATGGTGTTATTTAGAACTAAAAAACAAAAACTGGAAACAAAACCCAAATACCCCCCAAAAGGGACATGGGTTAAGCAAACTATGGTGTATGTACCCAAGGGTGTACTGTGCCATAGTTCTGTCAGTATCAAGCACCTGGACATGTGTTAGGAAAGAACACCAAGTTAAAAAAGCCCAGGGCTACATACAAATTGACTGCAGCTATGTCTTCTGTGGGTATATAGATATACACTAACAAAGCTCAGAAGGGAGCTTGAGAGATGGTGTAACTAATCTCGGATATTTGGGGTTTTCTATAAAGCTGCTGAAGTCGATTAAAAAAAATGTTTAACTTAGAAAAGAAAAAAATATATATATACACACACACATATATATATGTATTTAAGTATATGGCTATAGATTTCTGGCTGCTCCGGTTATCCCGCCATCTTGCCATCTCGCTATGTAACTGGCCTACCTCCTTTTCCAACCATTTATCTCCTGGATGAGATCTTTTATGCCACTTCTTGATCGACAGTCATCATTAGTAATATGCTGCAGCCTTCTTCAGAGATTGGAGTGTTCCATCATGCACAGCCATATGCATCCCCAGAAAAATATTGGTGTTAAAAAGATGGGTTTTTGTTTCAGGGAGAGCAAGGGAGTGCTGCACTGGTACCCACAGAATGTGAAGAGACCTCAAGGAAGGCCTCCTGAATACTGGGTGGCCCACCTATGCAGGGCATGGACAAAGTCCCACAGAATGAGTCATGGTCTGCAGGGACTACTAGATTGATGAGATCACAGGTCCATTAAAAAAAGGGCTGCTTCTCCATGACATTTTTAATTCAATCCCTAAGGACAGAAGCCAAGTGGAGAAATGCAATGGAGTTCCTTAACCTACGTGGTGCTCTATCCTGTCATATTAGGAGGTGGCTAAGGGCACTGTGGGTAACTGTGACATGTTTTGAATCACAGAAGGTTAGAGATCATTGAATCCAACCCCTTCTTTTTACAGATGAGGAGACTGAAGCTCAGAAAAAGGGAAGTGACAAGTTCAAGGTCAAAGGAAGCAGCAAGTACTTAGTAAGCCCAGGGCTCCTGGTCCCACACCCACTCTAGCTCCTGCCTCTTGTGACAGCAGTCAGCCCACCCAGCCCCAATACCACTGGGCTCTAGATGCTTTCTGCTCCTCGGCCACCCCTTACCTCTCAATCAGCTGCTTTCCCAAGACAATCTTGGTCCCTTCCACCTTGATAAGCTCTTCATTATCATTAGGGATGACAGTTTTTTCAAGCTCCTCCTCCTGCTCCTCGGTCATGGCAACTGGATTGGAGGGTGGAGCATTGGTTTGGTAATACAGAGGGCAGAATTTGTTTGTCCTCATGTGCCCAATGGCACCACAAGCTCCACATTTTAGCTGAGAAAAGGAAAGTTACACCTCAGAGGTGACAAGACACCAAGCAAGCAATAAACCATCCACAGCCTCAGATTCTCCACCTTTGAATGGTATCTCTCTATCCCATCATCCAAAGGCCTCTGGAGGAAAAAGAGCCGTGCACAATTGCACAGATAAAACTATACCTGAATCTGAAAAGACAACCAGAGAAAAGATGTCCATGTCAAGTGTGAGCTATATGGAACTGGGAAGAAACTTCAAACAAGGCAGGGAATTAAATACATTATCACAATCTGGAGCTGCGCTGCTGGAAATAGGGAACATCATTCTCCAAAAGGAGGAGAAAGCAGATACTCAATAGCTCCACATTTGCAACCAAATCTAGACTGAATGCCCCAAGTCTACCTCACTTATAAAATGGGGCTGGAAATGGAACCACCCTAGAGGCCACCCAATACAAATGTAAAAAAAAAAAAAAATACATACACACATACATACATACGTACATACAATGTATACACACACACACAAACATACACACATATATACACATACATGCAACATACACCAATACAAATGGTTTCTAAAAATACACATATATACACACTTGCATATGTATATACATACACACAAACATGTGCACATTATACATACACATACCCATAACATATACATACACAGCTAGCAAATGTCTGAGGCAGAATTTGAACCCAGGTCTTCCCGACTTCAAGTCCTGCTCATTATCCACTGTACCACCTGGTAGCCTATGCTGCCATACATTGCTATTCTGGATGCTCAAAGATACCTTCAGGTCAGGCCGTTCCTTCATTTTCTTGGGTTTCTTCTCAGGAGGACCTTTGAGCTTCTCCTTTTCCTGGTTCCGTTTGAGCCGCCTCAACTGTTCCTGGATCCTTCGTCGTTCCTTCCGCATCTCTTCCCGGTGTTGCTCATCAAACAGGGCAAATTTCCGACTAAAAGAAACACATTTCCAGCAGGCTCTCTAAGACAGTGTTCTATCAGCACCTCAATGATGGGAAAATAATGGAACTTGTGAAAGCAGCAATGGTAACATGATACAGGGCCTCATGCAAGCCTGGACAGAGAAAGCCTCCAAAATGCAATCAACCTCTCCTTGCGTTCACATACAGAGACTGGTATGAGGACCAAACATTCTCTCCTCATCCTACAGAAGCTTACCACATTCCCCACCCCCCTCCCCCAAACCCATGTGGCCCTCCCTCACCCCCACCCCCAAAGGGTCATCAAAGCAGCCAACCATCACCCCCAAATCAACCCAAAGTATCTTCTTTGGAACTTGCCTGGGAAAGCCAATGTAAATCAGCGCTCCCAAGGAAGTAAAACTAAGTGCCCAGGACTCCTTGCTCAAAATCAATACTAATACTGTCTAACCTTTGTCACTGAAGCTGAAGGTCAAGCTGAAGCCTGCTCCTGCAATGCTTTCCCTTTCTTGTAGATCCACAGCAAGGCCTAGGGCCCACACACTCACATGAATTCTTCGTCCTTTGTAGTCCGTATGCGTACGTAGGCGTCGATGACAGCAGGCTTCCTCACCGTCTCACAGCGGACATACTCCTTCCCATCCTCATCCCGAAAGGTACGGTAAATCTTGAGGCAGCGACCCGTGGCTGAGGAGTTAAGACTGGTCACAGAGGCTGTGTCATCGTCCTTGTGAGAGCCTCCAGAGCTCACTGTTGGTGAGAGAAATGGCCTTTCAAACCTTTCTCTGTAACCCTGAGAAGCTAGACTCTTCTCTGCCCTGAGTGAAGACGTGTAACACTGACAGCACGAAACGGTGGCTTGGAAGAGAGTATGCAAGGGAATGCAAGGGAAACAAGAGGTTCTGTTCATCGCAACGTCAGTCTACCACTCTCACCAAACTACCTTCCCTGGCCAACCTCATGCTACTGGCGCACCTAGGCTGCTTTCAAGCCAACATCAACCATTGGAGATGGCAAGTTCCCATCGTTCCCAATAAGGCTCTCTCTGTCTCTGATTTTTCCTTTACTGAGCTGCAGAGTCCAATCCACCTTTTTACCAACCTTCTGGCTTCTCTAATCTCATCCCCCACTTTTCCTGTTGCGCCACACTCTGCCGCATATCATTTTGTGTTACGTACACAGTCCCTTTTTGTCCTTCTTCTCTTTCTTGCCCGTTTCCTTGTCATTGGCACCTTCCTCACCCAGTAGCATTCGCTGTAATTCCTTCCGCTCCTGCTCCTCTCGCTCCCTCGATAGCTGAGAACTGGTTTTCTTGTTCTGTAGCATGTTCTCAATGTTCTTGCCCATTTCTTCGAAGTCGCTGTCCTCAGCCGAGCTGCTGTCGGTGTCAGTTGACAAAATCTCAGTCGATGACAAAACTCTGAAAGTAAGACCAACATGAAAACCAGCAAAACAACAACCCCACCGAGGTATAGTCCGAAGAGCTATAGAGTTTGGACAGGCAAGCCAAGAAATGAACCCTACTAAGGGCCACCTCAAGTTGCTAAGAAGTCAGAGAGACTCAGAGACACATAAAGCAAGTCTGATGAAGTGCTATAGCCCTGTGCCAGCTAGAGGGGGAAACAAGTCAAAGGAGACCAATGGGAAACCAATTCTTCCACCAAGCCATTCCCAAAGACAAAACATCTGCCTTACCGCTTCTCCCAGACCCAAAGAAGCCATGAGGGGAAATTGTCATGGCCCCTTCTGTCCCTTTAATATTCTTTCTTGTGTCACTCAAGACAGTGAGAGGGCTGGCTCCCTGAAAGCCTTACTACAGACACTAAGATGCTCTAGAATCTCAGATTCTTGCCTCCTCAGTTACATTTCTGGGAGGCCCCTCCTACCCTTTACAACTTTGGCTGCCAATAGCATTTTAGCAACACACTTGTTCTGTAAGTCGAAGATCCGTTGACACTCTTCTTTGTAGCGTTCTTGATGTTCAGCCACCGAAAATCTTGACCCCCGGGCAAATTTACTCATGGGGCCCTCTCCAGAGCGAGCCTGTTCTGTTGACATGGTGCGCACAACATCAATTACTTCCCACCGAGATAGCTTCTTGATCTGTGACAACATGCACACATATGCACACATTCAGCTCTTTAAATAATTCTGGAAACAGGCTGAGGGACTGTGGGACCACAAAACCAAGTGGATGAAGTGGAAGGCTTTGGGGAGACTAGGCCCTGAAAAGAGCGTACAGGGACTAGCGTTATCCAACCTACCTTAGGAATCCCCAAACTGCCCCTCACACCTGACTCCTGGCTTTACCCTCCACACAAAGCCCAGTCAGCCTCCTCCACACCAACCTCTTCCTCAGGTACACCAAATTTACGGAGAAGTTGCTTGGCATTTTTTAGAGAGAGGCGACGGAGATCTGCATCAGTTCCCGTGACTGTCTTCTTCACTGGCTGGGGTTCCTTATCATCCTATCTCAAAACATAAAAGAGTAAGGAAACCCCAGAATATCTGCTCTTGCAACTAGCCTACCACTCTGAAGGTCTCCCTCTGCTCTAGTCTGTAGGCAACGCCCCTCCCAGTGAAGTCACCTTGCACACGCCCTCACAGCCTTGGCCAGTCTCACCTTCTGCTGGCTCGGTTTGTTTGGAATCTTCACATAGGAGAAGCCTTCCCCACACCCAGTTGGATCTGCCACCCCAGTCACTTCCAGGAGACACTTGCCCTTCATGGCTGCAATGAAAGCCCTTGTAGTGTTCCAGGGGGCAGTACGCACCTAAAGCAGACAGGAGAGTTTGGAAAGCATGAGAGCCCTTCTACCTAGCCTCCCCCCGCTAGAAGAACAAGGAGACCTTTGAAGGTGCACACAACACTGTTCTCCTTTCTCCCACTACCTTCCAAGTGGGTTAGCTGGCTGACCATGGTGAAGACACGCTCTTCATGCCTCACAACTTCACTGCCGGCCCCCTCCCACCCCTCAACTACAGCCCACATCAAGAAGCAAAAGTAAATGAACACTGAAGCATAGGTTTCCTTCTCATAGTTGCTTTGACTTCCCCAAGCTTTCTGAACGTGAGCAGTCAAGCTATACAAACTCAATAGTCATTCCTGCCCCAGCAACAGCAGGTCAAGGTCCATTACCTACTGGCCATAAGGCTCTTTTCAGCCTCCCTGTTTGTAAACAGTCCAATCTTCTCTGGGTATTGCAATCATATTACTAACTACACTTGATAGTTTCGGAAACTGAGGCAAGCATGTGTCAGAGGGACTGTGGTTAATTCTTGGCTCCAAGTTCTAGCTCTAGGACTGTTTCTTAGATTTTCTAAATCAGCAGCTGTCTCTTGCCCCCATCACTCCCCACACCTCAGCACAGGAAGAGCAAGGAACCACTTCCCTCCCCTCCATAGCATGGCTGACTTCCCTTTCCTTCTTCTGTTCTTGGCCAACTTCTTGCTGCTCTGGATTACATGGGAAATGGCATCCCCAGGATAGCAGCGTACAGCTCAGGAATGAGGAGGCCACTGGGGAGCTAGTACACGGGCTGCCACGGAATCAGCACAAGGTTTACCTCATCATCTATCTTCATCTGGAAATCTTCTTCATTCTCTTCTTCTGGAGCAAAGAAAGATTTTTCCCCATAGCCAGCATCCTAAAGAGGGAAACAAGGGATGACAAGTCACCCAACAAACAAAACAAAGGGGCTGAACATGGTATTAGGACCTTAGGGACCAGAGCGAAAGAAATGTCATCAGTAGGAATCCAGGCACTTAGGACAGGCCAGCTAAGTGGTCAGGTGCTCAAAGTCCATGGTGAACGTTCATCACTTCTTAAGTCCAAGTCTTAACTTCAGTTCCTCATAAGTGAAGTCCAACAGAGCAAGGAGCCAGCTCAGGTCCCCTGGTCTTTGCCCATTCTGGAAGGAATAGAACTGGAAACATAGACTGGCTTTCTCCTCCACACTACACCTGCAGCATTTGGACTTGCCTGGTTGGATACAGTCTGCAAGTGACTTCATTGCTCATATAGCTGCCAATCACCACCCAGATGGAGAAGCAACCCTTTTTTTGGAAGAAGGTAATTTTGCCAGTGCCTCAGAATATAGGAAACACCTCTTTCATTCTGAATCTTCTGAACGAAAAGCCAGACAGCATCCTCCATTAAGCCCCTCGAGTTTTCCTCTAAAGCCAAGGGGAAGCACAGCTCAGTGGTGGCTATGGGGAAGGAGAAGGCAGGGTGAGTTACCTTCAACCGCTGCTCTGCAGCTATCATGCTGTAATAAGCACAGCACTGTTCTGGTGACACCATGGCTCGGATCTCTTCTTCAGTTGGTAAACGGAAATCGGTCTTCAGCACCCACCAGTTTGAGTCCATCCCTGAAAAAGACTCAGGAAGTGAAATCCCCACTCTCTCAACACCATGCCCAGCCTCCAGCAGGCCAGCTGGAGGTCCAAAGACCATTTCTCAGAAGAGAACTTCAAGGGAGATGACGCTGCTGCACGGCTGCCACCATTCTGGCTGACCTGTGCGCTTGAAGTCAGCACAGAGCTTTAGTCTCTTCCGGATGCTGCTCTCTGAGTGAGAAGGGAAGGCTTTCTTGATATCCTCCATACGGATCCTCCGTGGACGGTCCCTACTCTTCCAAAATAAGCGGTATATGAAAACCTGCCAATCAAAGCACAAACAAATGAGTGAACAAACGATCTCTTTGACAAATCTCCAGGTTCCAGGAGGAAGGTGAGAAGCTGACTGGGCCTCTGAGCTCCCTTCCCTTCCTGTCCCATCCCACCAAATCGGACCTGCAGAAAGTCTCTGATGTGAGTATTGGCCCGCTTGGAGTTGGGACCAGGAACTTCAAACAAGGGGCACTGCTGGCCAACAACAAAGATGTCAACCAGCTCCCGAATATAGTAACCCTGCCGAGTCCGAATAATCAGGAAGTCTGTTTCTGGCATCTTATGAAGATAAATTGGAGCCCGAAAAAGGTTATTCTCAAATGCCTAGCAAAAAGAACAAAGGAATGAGAAGTGAGATCCAGAAAAGCATTTGATGAGGAGTCTGGCCAGAGAAGAAGCTAATCAAATATGTTTGCTTTCTGTTCCATATAATGTCCAAATTGTCTCTAGCACCAATAAAATCTCAGATTCCAAAGAGAATATAGGGTTAAATACAGTTCATACTCAGTAGCTCATCTCAGGAAAGAAACCCACCCTTTAGGGAGACAGATGCAGAGCTAAGTGCCTTTCTCTCACAAAATAAGATATATAGAGATCAATTGTCTCTAAAAGCCTAGGATTTTGGGAACGGCTTTTAAAAGCAACTGAAGAGGAAAGCTATTTAGCATATTAGTGTAGGGGGAAAAGACACGAAAGAGGAAATAAACAAAAACCAGAAAGGGGGTGCCATGATCTGAAAAAGATATTTAATGCTGGAAGTATACACAAAAATGAAGGAAGCAACAGGCTTTAGTGGGGAAGGAAACCAGGAAACGGGCTGAGGTGGCAAGATCAAGCTAAACCAACATTAGAAGGCCTGAGGAATAGAAAAAACGGCAAAATGTCCACCAGAGAAGGTGAGGCAAGGCAAGGGTGGGGAGCACAGTGGGACCCGGACTCTGTAATGAACCAAAGGCAATTTCTGGAATTGAAGGCTATAGAAGGGACAGCTCAGGCACACTTGTTACTCCAAAGTGACCATGACTAATATAGCCAAGTTGCAATTTTTCCACATGTGCTGTACGCACTTTGGGGATTAGCCGTGGCAAATTTTTAACTCCAGGTTGACTTGTGTCACCTGGATGTTTTGGAGTTCCCTCTACTCACCTGGGATTGGGGAAAAGGAATTCATTTTCATCTTAGCCTAAGAATAAGATATTTAGGAAGAAAAATCCACCCCCCTTTAAAAACAATCATACACTATATTCCAGGAACAAATCTAAGTTTATTTTTATTATCTACTCCACTGCTAGACTCCTATGAAAGTTAGAAACTTGGAGGTTGATTAGATTTGCCTTGATGACACCATTTGGATCCTCCCATGACTGACTAACCCCCACCCCCATCTATGCTTTCCTTTAGACTAGACATAATCATTTTGGGGGGGGGGGGGAGGAGTCAGGATTAGTTTGCAGAGGATGGGAAGGAATTCCTCACCTGCAAAAGCTGGCCAGGGTGGAGAGAGCCCAGGAAGGGAGATGTGTGGCAATAAACCGTTTCTCCATACTTACAATCGGGGGCTCCAGGGTCCTTCCCAGGTTTCTAGAAGAAGAAAACAGACCCAGTTAGTATGAGCAAACACAGATGGCACCCCTCCCCGCCAAGTGAGGAGAGAACCACACTGAGCCCCTCAGGGATATCATGAAGTATACAAAAAACACGATTCTGTTCCCAAAGGAGTTCACACGCTAAAAGGGGAGAGGATGAACACAAACCTATATTACAATGTCATTATTACATGTAATGGCAACACCAGGGAGGTCCCCTAAACAAACTCACCCGTTTATAGTAGTTTTTTATCTTGGTTGCCATGCCAACCTGCATCATTAAGGGACCGTTCTCCTCACTATACTCAGCAAGAATCAGATCTCCATCTTTGCCTGTCAAGTCCTGGGGTGTGCGCATAAAAAACATCTCCCCACCACCTGAGGCCTGGCGTTCTTGTTCTCTCATCTACCCAGCACAGAGAAAAGCATAGGCCATATCAGAGCACAGCACAGAGCCAAGCCCAAGGCACGCTTCATCCCAAAGACCACCCCCAGCACCACCCCCACCTGCCCAGAAAGGCTTTACTTTGGCTTTCTTCTTGATGTGTTTTAGCAGAGGCTGGACAGGGTGAGGACCCGGCTGGGACAAGGCCCCAAAGGAGTACTTCTTCAGAGGTGGGTGGTGGAACTGCCGGAGTTTGACGGGGCCCATGTGGGTAGGGAAGAAAGGCTGTCGGAGCTCCACTGCGGGGATCGAATGCTGAAAGAGATAACATGTAGGCTCTAACTGGAGAACTGATCCAGTACCAGGCAACAGGCGCCAAGGACCCACCCATTTCTCCCTTGCTCTTACCTGTATAATGTTCCCTCCAAAGGTACCGCGAAGACCCTGCTGCTTGGGGTAATAAAACTCATCATTGGACAGGTTCCAAGGATCCTTCACTTCCGGCTGGGACATGTTCTGATCACCCACAGCAAATGGACATCACTCAGAGAGCTCCTCAATTGCCCAAAGACCCCCACACCCAAACCCCCAATCTCCCTCAGAGACCTGCTGTGGCTCTTCCTTGATGACTCCTGTTTTCCCCAAGAGGATTCGACTCTTCTTTAACGAGGATTCCTTCTTATTCTCTTTAGAAGGGGAATTCGATGTTGTCTCTTCCTTTTCATCAGGTATTTCTGACAATCAAATAAAGATGGTTCAGGAACACCATTCAGGAAAATTCATCTCCCTTGCTAAGAATCCTCTAGTTCTAGGTCAAACCACAAGAAAACACTGAATCCAAGCCCTTCAGTTTACAGATGAGGAAACAGGTTTAGATGAACAGAATGGCTGACCAGTAGCCAGACGGGTTCCCGAATCTCTAAGGTTTAAGGAAAAGCAGAAACCTCTTTGGTGTTCCCTTACTAGGCTGGCAAGCAGGGAGGGATTTCGTCCCAGATCATGAAGAACAACCCTCTGTATATACCAAATGATGGTGGAATGATTCTCAAGTCCACTCCA